>CABEGB010000326.1:0-44068 GCA_901521435.1 Crematogaster levior
TGGGTGAAGAACGATCTAAAAATTCTATCAGTAATATATCATCGAAGGAGAACAAAAAGTCAAAATAATGTCAATTTGACGTCATTTGACCGAATCATGATCAAAACGTGACATTTTTTTGTCATAATTTAGTCAATATGACGTCAAATTGACATTATTTTACTTTCTTGTTCTCCTTGGGCAGGTTGGTCAGAAAGTCTTTTCGTTTTGAGTCGCTCTACTTGGCGCGTCTGTATTCAAAGCAAACCACGAGAGGGAGAGGGTAGGGCGATTATTTTGAATTCATCCAACCAGACGAAGAGAGTCTGTGAGTTATTGTGAGTTTACGAAAAAAATCGCAAAATTTCAAAGCAGCAAATTCAGCCAATTTTGTTATACGAGTTTAAAAGTCACGAACGCGTTTCAGACTCATCAAAATTTGTGTGATTACCATCAGGTCATACCAATTTTTGTTTGAAAAATTTCGAAATTTGATGATTTTCAACATGAAAGACTCAGAAGGCCTTCGATCATCGACAAAGAGCGCTTGCGAAGCAGAGTTAAAGCAGAGTAAAGAAACCCCAGATATTACCACTCGGCAGCTCGAAGGTAGATTTCAAGGTAGCTCATGGAACCATCGTCAACATCGTCCTCTATCAATAAAAACGCTTTTCATAAAAAACAATTGTTTCCCTCTTACATAAAATATAAAAAGACATTCTGACAACTTGATAGTTTAGAGAAAACATATACATGCGTGTATAAACAAAAAGAAATGCTAAGAATTGTTAGAATAAATCGCAATGTGTTTAATTTAATATATACCCAAATAGCAGGTGATCGTTGTGAATTAAAAAAAAATAAAGTTTTTTAAATTTTTTATGATTTAGCGTAATCTGTTCAAAATAAACTCAAAAGAAAGAGTGACCCAAAAAATCGCCCCTTTTTGGTTCCTCGATTTTGGAATTGAACTGTGTGCCAAATGATACCTTACAATAAGACATTAATCACAGAGAAGTTTCAAGTTGAGGTGACAATTGTTATCAGAGTTGGGGGGGGGGGGGGTCAAAGTTCACTGACACTATTTTTTTTGCTTCAAAGCAATTCAATTTAAGAATTTCAAGCGAAATGGATAATTGTAAAAGAGTTACCCCAACGTTTTTTAGGTCTCTGAATACCAATCTGAAATTAGATTTTAAAAATTCAAAATGACTGACTCAATATGGCGAACTCTGCATACGAAATGGTTTATTTTTCAATAAATTCAGTCAAATAACTTAAAGCTACATATCCTGGGTTTTGGATAGCTGTTAATCAATTTTAGATCAGATATCCAAAATTCAAAATGGCCAATTCAATGCGGCCAAATACCTGAAAATATTGATTTTTTCAATGCAATTTATTTTAAGAAATCAACATCATTTATCTTGGTGATTTTGTAAATCTATTCCTAATGGAAAAATATATTGAGACTTATCTTTCTCGATTTTGTTTTTTTGGAATCGTTATGGATATATTACATATATTAGGATTGGGTATATGTACTCCATGATATTGACCATATCCAAGAAACCATACGATGGTCATTATGTGGCTGCAACATCCGACAGTTCGCGCGCCACTTTCACATGTACAATAGTACTCTGTAATTGAATTTCGTCCTGTTTTAACTTTATCAATGAGTACAAAAATATGGTTTTTTATAAATAAAATAAAATAAGGAAAATAAAATAAGGAAAAAGTATAAGAAAAGAATAACTTTTTAGAGTAACCCTCATAAATTAAAAGATATTTAATAACATATGCATGAAAAAATTCATTTTTTTGTGCACAGCTCACCATATTAAATTGAATTTTGAATATTTGATTTAAAATTCATTAATAGCCATCTAAAAAACTCCAAGATATGTAGCTTCAAGTTATTTGACTGAATTTATTGAAAAATAAAACATTTCATATGCAGAGTTCGCTATATTGAGTCAGCTACTTTGAATTTTTTAAATCTAATTTCAGATTGGTATTCAGAGACCTAAAAAACGTTGGGGTAACTCTTTTACAATTATCCATTTCGCTTGAAATTCTTAAATTGAATTGCTTTGAAACAAAAAAGATAGTACGTCAGTGAACTTTGACCTTCCCCTAGCTCTGATAACAATTGTCACCTCAACTTGAAACTTCTCTGTGATTAATGTCTTATTGTAAGGTATCATTTGGCACACAGTTCAATCCCAAAATCGAGGGACCAAAAAGGGGCGAAAAAACCACCTTTTTTGGGGTCACTCTTTCTTTTATTGCAAATTTTTATAATGTATAAAAAGAATTTCTTTTGTATCCGAAAAAAAGCTGAGAATTCGTGACATAAAAAGTGAATTCTCTTAAGAATGTTTTTAGAACAGGAGTAGGGTGGAAAACGAATTTATGTCTTCTCTCTTATAATTCAGGAATTCAAAGAGAATTCTTTTTTTCTTAATTCTCTGGGCTATTTGAGATATATATAAAATATATATATGATTTTAGTAATGCTATTTATTAATATCTTCATATCTATTTGTAAAAAATTTTATGTGATTATTGTTAAAAGATCAATATATGTGTACATTTAATAATTTTAAGAAGTTCTCAAGAATTCCTAGAATCGTAATTAACGTAATGAAGCTTGCCGCGTGATTTACAAATTTCTTTCGCCACTTCGAATTCATCCGTTGCATGACATAATTCATATGATATTTTGTCGGCTAGCTTCGTGCGATCGTAGGTTTCTCGTATCATTTTCCTTACTAAATGTTTCATTTTTAATATTTAATAAATTTTTATAAATAAAATATTTAAATCTTTGAACAAAATTCTCTTAATGCAAAGCTTAAAATTATTTATTAATTATTTAGTTTTTATCATATGTGCTACCAAAAATTTATTTAAAGTCATTTACAGTTCGAGAGCAATATTGTATACCGCCATATTCTCGCTCAGAGAATAATCCGACTCTCGAGCTAGAAGAATTAAAATTATATGAGCTATTATATGTGGACGAATTTTTATAACTTCCTCAATTTTTGAAAGTATGCGAACAATAAATTGTAGAAGCGAGCATTACGATATCTGCACGTTAACCGATGCAGACGTTCTCGTTTTCCCAACTCAGAACGAAGTCCGCGAGCGTTTACGGCGCGTCATCGTCGATGCGCTCTTGGGCTTGCGGACACGCGCGCCGAAGGGAGGCCGGGGATCGTAACGGGGGAGTCCCTGAAGGGGTGAGAACTGACCCGTTGCCGCATGTCGACGTCGCGGCGTCAGTATGCGGTCGCGCATTCCACGCGGGAACACCTGTTTGCTCCGTCGACGGCGCATCGGCTCGCGTGCTACACAATCGCGCTCAGTTCGCGGGGGAAATAACGGGAGATAGAGAAAAAAAACAAAAAAAGAGAAAGAGAGAGAGAGAAAGAGGGATAGATACGAAGAAAGTCTAATATCTTCGATTTCGGAGGGATAAAGAGGAAAAACAGAGAGAGCACTTAATCATCGCCAAGTAAATAGTAAATAAACGAAGCATTTGTTTTGGAAAGGGCAAATGATCATGGATGGAAATGACTTTCTTTATATAAATTCACATTTGTGCATACACACATAGATGTAATTGTGCATACACAAATTTGTAAACTACAGTCGAATACAAATCGAATAACGATTTCAACTATTGGCACAGGAACATTGGTGGGGGATGAAGCGTAGAATAAAATATTAATTGATTGTACTTGTGTGAATACGTTGGCTATGTTTCTTGTATTTTACTGAGAAATATAAGCATTTTGAAACTGTGTCCTTTCTAAAACGATTGATTCGCAAATATGTTCCGTTTTTCTTCAAATGCACACGTATTGGAAAAAGTGGTTTTGCATTGTATATTTAGGATAAATCCCGATTAATTCTGACTAATTTGTTTAACAAATTTACGCGTTAGCTATAATGGAATTAATAAGTTCTGTTTTCCGACAGACAATTTATTATCTAATTATAATATTTAGATATCATATATTATGATGATAATCATTAAAATGTATTTTCGAAATCTTCACAAAATTCACGATACAAATACTAAAATACAATCACTATCATAATACCAAAACATAATAAATATATAATATAATATGGTAAAAATTAAATATATGAAGCTTAGTAATATTAAATATGAAATTTGTCAATATTGAAGCTTTCTGGAAAAAATTTAGAAATGTTTAGGTGTACAAATATATATATATGTATATATGTATAATAATTTTATACATATATATATATATATATATATATATATAACTTATGTATCTGTGCAAGTTCTCCTACTAAGAAATTAAGTTTTCTGGCTTAAGTGCTTTCTCTCTGGGACCAGAAATACAAAGTAGGAAAAGGAGGAGAGATACAGGAAGAAGGAGGCGACAAAGAGAAAGACAAACAGAGAAAGGACGAAGTCCACGAGACTTCCACCACGTGTCCCTCATTCTTCTCGATTGTACACGCGTAAGGACAATTTTTTCTATTAAGGGTGCACACGATCTTTCCGATACATTATAGCTTTCCTATCGTGAAAGCCGACTTCGTTTGGATGTCCCCTTTGCACGATACGCTTCGGCCTACCGGTGGTTGCCGCGTGAGAGTTCGATTTAACCCTTGAACTTATTAGACGATTTCTCTTCTCAAAGCTCATTTACTTGAAGTGTTTAAATCGTTGCTTCGACGCGACATTACTTTCAATCAGTTAAATTAAATAATCACATTGTGTTGCAAAAGAGAGAAAGAAAAGAAAAGACTCTTGAAGACTTGACACAGAAACATTGCAAAATAGACGCAGAAATGATAATAATAAAAATTATGATAGTAGAATGAAACAAGAAGAATGAATCAAGAATAACAGTCCACAAAGAATCATCTTTTTAAATAAATTTAAATATTTAGATATTAATTGAAATAAATTTAAATATTTAAAAATATATGTAAAATAACGAAAGAAAATTTTTTTATACGCATTCTTTCTCATAAATCTTCTCGTAAAGTGTAAGGCTTTAATTTATTATAGTGCTATCGATTTTGGCTTACTTAAGTTAACATTTTTAGAATAAGATATTGATCATTTACCATGTGTCAGATCTTCGCTCTTATATTCTCGAGGATGATTTATTTTAATATATGCAAAACGCGTTCGGTACCTTAAAAATTTGATTTGATGTTACACCAGTGGGTCGTTAGTCGGTGGTCAGTGTTAACCCCTTTTAATCTCGGATGAATAATTTTGATATGAGATAAACGTGACCAATTCATTTTGTATGAATCTTTATGTGTAATATGAAATTGGTATTAATCCTCCATCAATGTATCATTGTTTAATTATTAACAATTTAATGCATGTTTCACATGTTAATGCAATAATTATCTCTATTTAGTGTTATTATTATTATTCAAATACGCGATACACTTGACGTTAATATCATATTTTTTCCAGCAATAGGTGTGTGCGTGCGTGCGTGCGTGTGTGTATCAGGAAATAATAAAATATATAATATAACGTAGCAGAATAATACAAAAACAGGAACCACTATAACAGAATAATAACATTGTAATAAACCACGTGATATTTATATATAAAATTAGATAATATTTCAGAGAAAGAGAGAGATTATATATATATATATATATATATATATATATATGTATATATATATATTTCTTCTAAATATTCGATGAATTTTTTATGTCATTGTTCCGATATTTATATAACAGATAATAAATTCGTTGCGTTTGGTCTGCTCCCCAGTAAAATTGTTATGATTTAGATTTAGAGCGAGTTTTTGCAATTCTAAGTTCGATTCAGCAGTTTTGAAGAATTTATCACGAAAAATCGGAACGTCTTAGGAAATCGTAACTTCGTCTCGAACTTAGAATTGCAAAAACTCGCTCTAAATCTAAATTATAACAATTTATGGGTTGCCCTGTTATCGGTGCGATCGCGATCGCGGAAGCTCGCGGTCGTGAAACGCTCCAACTTTATTCGCTCTGATGAGCGTAACGCATGCTATTAAGAGCGTTGTTATGAGACCTCACTTTGTCGGGACGAGACGCGGAGACCTTTCAGAGACACTCGCGTCACCTAACTGACCGTGCTGAACCAAGTTTCCGTGCCCGAGAAGCACAGGCAGGAATAAACCCGACATACGAGACACTATCGTAATCAAGCTCGATAAAGCGGATTACCGATTTTGCATTACGGGCGATTAAGAACGAACCGTCTTGCGTCTTGCGGTTCAGAGACACGAGCCACAGATAGCGCAACTTTTTTTATCTTTCGCTAAATTTTTTATCTTTCTGCATCTCTCAACTTACATTCAGAGAAGTTGTCGAAATTATATCGCTGTCAGCTGAATTTTTGTTCATGATTTGCAAAATACGTGATCATTATTATTGTTAAGCAAAAAAAAAATATATATATATGTATCCTTACAGCTAATACTATGATTTAGGGGATGCATTTGGGATCAATTGACCAATATTAATGTTATAATCACAATTGTCGCAATACAATTAATTTCTTCGTGGTAGAGATGTTCAGGAATGCTGCGAGCACTTGTCCTTCGATCATAATTGAATTTCGCTTCACTGCCTCTCAGTTTGCGTAGCGAGACGTAAATGCATAATAATTTATGCTTCGTTGTCCAATTTGCCAAAAGACAGGGCAGCGTGCCATGGATTGGACACGTTTGAAATGTATAGATCGGCTGAGATCACATCCGCACGGATGTGGTTCAGGGATTCTGGGTTAATTAATGAGAAGTTATACATGTTCTGCTACTTGTATATTCCATTCATATATAACCGCACGTTGCAATTATCATGTAGAATTTTTTCGCGATTACATTTTACAAAGTGCGTCTTTTGTGTTATATTTTTAAAAATTGTGCAGTTGAAAAATTTTTCGTTTTACTTATTGTATATTTCTTACGAATTGCATTATATCATATTATGTTATTTTATAAATTTAACCATATTGTGTTAATGATACCTTTACAAGTAAATAATTAGTTTCATAAATATATAACAATACAACTTGCCGTAACAAGATTTCATTAGCAGAGTTTAATTAATTGTGCAAATCAACAGAGAGACTTTTAATAAACTTTTCGCGCGGCGAAACGCAGTATGCAAACTAACAATTCTTCACCAAGAAATTAAAGAAAAAAGAAACACTGTCGCGTGTTGCTTCTGCAAACAAATGTCGCATTATTGATCCGACTAAATTCTATTTAACCGCTAATTAGCCGTCAGTGAATCCTCCTTTCTGCCATCGGTGCACGCTTCGCCGATTCCCGTCTCGCAGGCGGCCTTGCCGTTATTTTCGTTATCGATATTATGACGTCGTTATCATTTGCGTGGCCGGAGTCTGGCGAAAGCTGGCGGAGCGGAAGTGATAACGTCAGAACGCTATCATCGATAAACCGACGTAGGCTTGAGTATCAACAAGTTGCGCGGACGTGTCGGAAGCATTTGTCCTTCTGATTGTCTGTCCGCCGAAGAGGAGAACGTTACGCGACAAGATTAACATGAGAGACATCATTGGGGCTGCAAACGTTTCTCGCGATCGATTTTTCTTTTTTGGAAAACCAAAGCATACGTTCGATACTCTTTGTTTAAAATAAATGTTGCCTTTGGATGAAATTTTTTAAACCTTGATTACCGAGATATCGAAATTCGACAGACTGACTTGTACTCTTCGTTTAAAGTAACGTTGGCCTTTAAGATTTTTTAAAATCTTGATTACCGAGTATTTATCTAAACTTAATGTCTCAAGATGCTAATTTTTACCGAAGAAGATTTTATCGGTAAATAAAGATCGTTCGATTATCAACATGTTGATTTCTCGCTTGATAGATCTCGCGTGAGCACGAAGGGGTGGATTATACTGTCTTAGAGAAGGGGTCTCAAATGATTTTTCTTGAATACCAGGATTCTCATTTGTTCTACGCTGTTTTAAACGGAACGTGTCGAGTTATAACGTATTCATATCTATTCATATTCATAATCCATTAAATTGGATTAATAACATGCGCGACATCAATGATCGAGCTTGATGTATATCCTTGAGAAAACAAGATGCGCTTAGTCATTCACGGTATTTGCATTCCCGATCGTTCCGACGAGAATTCGCGGCGCTCATAAAAGTTTCGTCATTTCCCCCCGAAAGCCCCCGTCATAATTTTATAAATGTACGTCGCGCGTGAAACTTGAGAAAAAAATCTCAGTCGCTTGACATAATTTTATCGACGTGTATCAATACTTCGAAACTGGAACAACCAACGTCATTTGTTGGCGTGGGCGTAAATGGAAAACCTATAATATGTTTCTCGGGGAGGGGTGTAGCAGATTTCCTCCTGTATCTTTAAATCACGTGATGATTAATTATATTACGGAGATCTCGATGCAGACTTACTAATTTTGACGAAATGAAAATCAGAATTAAAATACCTTCCCGATTAACACGATTTACAAAACTCAAATTTAATCTAATTCTACTCTGGTTAATTAAGATTGTTAGGTAATCATTTTGTTATTATATATACATATATATATATGTATATATATATATATATAAATATTTGTTAAAATAAATAATTTTCCAATTAAGCAACTAGTAAAATATTAATTTACGAACTCAACACAGTTTATTTTTTTCATTGTTTATCGGTTATCAATTCCGATTGTTTGATAAATTGTGTCAACATTTGTCCTGAAGCTGTGAATCCAATCATATTCAGTCCTAACATATGCAGTATCGATATTGTCAATGGACCAATTCATCGAGCAATTAATTAATTGATATACACCGTTGAGTTTCTGTCTCGTGTTTGGTAAAGGGTTGCTGCCACATATCGCATGGCATAACATATTTATTTTAATAGCTTTTTGTACATTTGTTCTCATGATACGTACAAAACAATCTAAATTGCATTCGTTTAATCGCAATGTAAAAATAAAAATTTTGTTGTTTGTCGAATTTCGAGCATCGTTCAAAGTTTGTTTAAAACTGTACGAAAAGTGTAAAAACAAAATCTCACTGTTTAAGATTGTATTTCTCTCTTCCTCTGATTAATTAACGAATAAATATAATATACATACTTATATGTATTCTTAATTTATATTACATATATATAAATTAAGAATACTACAAGGATTAATTTACTGTAATGTTTAGACGTACATATAAATATTACATACATATATATTTGTATATATATATATATATATATATATATATATATATATATATATATAAAAGATGTCTAAACATTATACCAAATTAATCCTTGTAATATTCTTATTAATTTTAATTTTTTTAAAACATTTCTTAAATTCTTCTAATCACTAAGAAAGAATTTTTACTATTCTTTTTCAATCGAAGATATTTTTGTACTCCGTAGATGCTTTAAACAGGATTCTGCTTTTAAGCCTCACTAACTCTGTACCACGACATTAGATTTAAAAGCCACTTAGGTACACTCGACAATAACTAACAGACGAGCTTTCGTATTTCAGTGCACAAATATTTTTCTGTAGTTTTAACTTTTTCTAACAACGATGTGCTATCTTTAAGAGCGTCCTTTAAAATTTTAATTCGAAATATTTTATTTAATGTTTATATATTTCAAAGTTGCAATGAGAACAAAGATCTTTCTAAAAGAATTCTCGATAAAACGATTTATTCCAAATTAGCAAAGATTTATTTGACGCATTGAATTAACAAAAGTAGAAGTATTTTTTAAATTATAAATTTAAAATATTATCTTTTGTATCCAAAAATCTGCCATTAAAATTGTGAAGAAAGGATTTAAGGATGCAGATTTTATTCTCGAGATTTTTGAATTCTTTATCAGTAATTTTAAAAAACTCAACTCATAATTTGAATCGCCAACTATGAAAACAATTAATGCATACAGAGTTCACGGCACAAGCTAGACAGTAAAATCAGTCAAAATATAATAAACAAAATGGAATATAAAATGGACAGGAAAATTACGTCGCTCAAAATCGGTGGGTAACTTTTGTTTTTCGCCGAAGAATCAGCTATTAAAATCGGTAAAGACGTTTAAGATTTTATTTTCGAGATGCTCCCCCTTCATTTTTTATTCGGTGAACAAAAAGCTTTTTTTGAGGCATAACAAGACGTTTATGATTTTATTTTCGAGATGCTCCCCTTCATTTTTTATTCGGCGAAAAAAGCTTCTTTTCGGGACATAACGAAACGTTTAAGATTTTATTTTCGAGATGCTCTCCTTCATTTTTTATTCGGTGAAAAAAGCTTCTTTTTGAGACATAACAAGACGTTTAAGATTTTATTTTCGAGATGCTCTCCTTCATTTTTTATTCGGCGAAAAAAGCTTCTTTTCAGGACATAACGAAACGTTTAAGATTGTATTTTCGAGATGCTCTCCTTCATTTTTTTATTCGGCGAAAAAAGCTTCTTTTTGAGACATAACAAGACATTTAAGATTTTATTTTCGAGATGCTCCCTTTCATTTTTTATTCGGCGAAGAAAAGCTTCTTTTAGGGACATAACGAGACGCGGTTTAGCGACGGGCGCATGGCAGAAGGCATTTTCTCTTAAAAAAACTACGACTTGTTGCGCGAAAACGACGGCCGAAAGTGGTGATCATTTTGATCGTCGTCGCGCTCGCAGACCGACGATTGCAGGTTGTCGTCGTATTATTTTGTAGCAGTCGCCATTGAAAGAGATTTTTATAGCCCCTACCACGCGCGCGCACCTTTATGTCGCGACTGAATGGACAGGGCGAGCACCGACTGCCAGCTCCTCTATGAGATAATAGGCCCGCGAGGCCGTGCCCGTGCCATTCAGGCCCCGACCCCGACAACCGATTCGGGATCGAATCGCGAGAGAGAGACCGAGAAGCGAGAGGCGAGGGCGGACATCGCCGCTGCGGCCCGCAGTCATGCTCACCATACAGAACGAGTGAGTACACACCGCTTTCCAGAAGCGCACCGATACTGTCATTCTCCCGTGGGGGGAAAGCGGGGGATGGGTGATCGGACGGCACCCTTTCGTCGTCGGCGAACGGTGAAAGTCGCATTAACACGACCCGACACTTGGTCAGAAGCGCGACGCGTCCACGAGCGATCGCGCGGGGGTGGCGTATGAGAAAGCGGGTCGACATCCGGTCGATGTCGGTTGCCGATAAGGCTTCCGCCAGCAATTGGACAGTTCAATTCGCCCTTTTAATTTGCCGTAACAAGCTTGTTCGCTGTCGCAATTAAATGCTCGTTCGAGATCTCGTGTATTTGTCGCGATGGACAATAAACACGAATTAAATGGACAATAAAGAAGAATTGCGAATCGGAAATCGGGACTGATCGAGAGAGGAGAGAGGAGGACCATTAAGAACGGACTTCGCCGTTTCGTCCGACTTCACCCCTCCCCCCCGCTTTTCCAGCTCGCTTTCGCGATGCCGGCCTCGATCGCCAAGCTTCACCAGCTGCTTCCTGGCGGACCCAGGGCTTCCTCGGGCTTGCTAATGGCTGCACGTTGATGCGCTGCATAGAGTGAGTATGCCATTTCAAGGATATTTGAAAAACTGCGTCATGCATGTCGCAGCGACCCGCGTTATCTATCTTTCCCATACGCAAGCACACAGCCGCCGCATGTGCGTTATGCGCTTTTAAACTGCGATTGTGCAGAACGCGATTGCGCGACATTCAACTAGTTTTATCGAATTTGCTTTGCCCAAAAAGCCCTTTGACGGGGTCGTGCTCGCCGTGTGTTGTGAACGAATAGAAAGATCCGGGAGATAATGGAGAATATTACTTTTCCTTTGATTCCTTTCTCGAATAAGGTTCCGACATATAATTTGAAAATTCGTGACGAACGTGAAATATTTAATGTGGAAAATTGACAATTCGCTGCGAGCAGTTACCTCGACATTGGGGAAGAATCGATTTCAAATTGCCTCAAAGGCCTCACAGATGAAAACTGGCTCTCTGGGACTCACAGTTTTTCGCTACAGCTTTGTATCGCAAATAATTTTAAGCCCCAATCTCGCTCGCAGCGAGCCTCGCGCTTCGCCGTTCTGCAATCAGGGTGCAAACCGGACGCTTTAGACCAGTGGTTTCCAAACTTTTAACACTTGAGACTCCCCTAAATGTTTCTAACGCAGTTGCGGCTCCCTTATCACATTTAGGCCATTGAGGCCTATATGTTAACAGCTCACATGCCATTTATGTTTCAAATAATAGAAAAAATACACCCAAAGTCTCGTTACTTCTATATCCGCGGCGCCCCTGAGTCTATTATGCGGCGCACACTTTGGATACCATTGCTTTGGATACCATTGCTTTAGACATATGTTGTACTCAAGTACGACTTCGCTATTTCAATTTCTTCTTCCCCACTCCGTGCAGAGTAAATAATAATAACAACGACGACACGGGATAATTAAGTTCCGTGGCTTTAATTGATAAAATAACACTTGCCGAATAATTCCGCGCGCAGAAAGGCTTAATTAATCCTCCCTGCTCACTGGAGCATCCCTCTTTTTCACCTCGAGAACAACGGGATTGCTGCCACTAACAGATGAATGTGCTTTATGGTGTCGGGGATGTGTTTCAGCTTCCTGAAGCACTTTATCCGGCTCGATCATAAGCTATCATAAAGCTCGATCAAAAAGCAGCTTCCGAGCTTTACGACTTACGGTCATTTGCGATTTATCCGACAGCTCTGCCGATCGCGAGTCGTGCCATTGCGCGTGATAGATCTCGCATGCAAAGGAGATTTATCATAATGATTCATAATATTGCCGAATTCATCTCGCGCCGATCATACATGAAGAAACTATTTTGGATTTCGAAGAAAAATGTAATCGATTAAGGTTTAACTTGATCGATCATACGGAGTATTATTTGAGCCTCTCAGAAGCCAACTGATTGAATCCATTTGTTATAATTTTCTTAATTTTAAAATCAGACCATGCGATGCATTTATAGCTTTATGAATATTTTTCTATCTCACAGAGTTTTCTGAGAGTATCATTTATCAAGTAGTTTATTTATCAGTTAAATAAATAAAATGCATGCATATATTATACGTATGTTTGTTTTCATCTTGTTAATATTAAAGAGAGAGAGAGAGAGTGTGTGTGTGTGTGTGTGTGTGTGTATACACACATATATTTGTATTTATTTAAAACAGCATCAGATGGTATTCCTTTTTTCCCTCACGTTTTTAAATTTTTATGTTGATTGCAGTAGTATTAATTAATGCATGTGTCATGCATAATTTTATTTAGTGTTTTATTGCATTTATTATATATCGTTCAATAATTAAGCTTTAATCGCGCTCTATACAAACAGCCATTTTGATTAACTTGGAGATATGCAATGAGAATATAAATTCAAAAGAATCAATAGAATTATCAGGAATACCAGCTTTGTAATCGCATCGCATTCCTCTGTTACATTCTCTTTAGCGTCAAATTTAATTCCCATCGATTATATGACGTTCGCCCCAGATTGTTGCGCACATATAGAGGAGGAGAAAGCAGGTTTTGAAAATTAACCCTCGCAATCAATTTATCCTTCCATCGATCAGACGAAATGAATACGAGTTTTATTTTTTTTAATTCCTGCACTCTGGGGATATATGTATAATATATCAGGCTCATCAAAGCAGTTTAATCTGCAGGATTGTTGAAAGAATGAAATAAAGATCCATGAAGATTTAGGGAGAGTATATCCTAAAAAGCAGTGATAAAAATACAGATTGTCGCATAGATCCTCCGGTTGTCGTCCTGTATCGTCGATATTCTAATGCTCCCTCGTGACTCTTCCCTCGGATTTCCCTCGACTCGACTCGATAGTGGCACAAATGCAATCCTTGCATCGCCGGGGATGCTTCTACGATGTTCTAGGATGTTAGTCGACACGAAACTCGAGAACACATTTACCGTGGAATCGAGCCCTGTATACACAGTGGCCGTCTAACAGCGACAGCTCACTCATACGTGTATCGTGTCCACATGTTCACCTTTAAACCCATCGTCAAGTGTAACGTTAGTGTACTCAGTGATTCCAAACTTTTGCGGATGTCACTCCGTTGATTCCGTAAGTTTTCTTAATATTGAACCTGCCAATTGGAAAAGAAAAGAATGATATGTATTCAAGATAAAAACCGCCTTAAGGGATTTACTTACACAGGGACAGGGATTTGAGGAGACGTTTTATTTTTATTATTCCCGTAAATCTTTCAATAAAAAATAATACAGGATCGATTCAACTCGAAAGAAATTGATAGATGCTCGGTCTTTCAAAACAGTTGGCATCTCTACATCGATAATATGATGTAACAGAGAGAGAGAGAGAGAGAGAGAGAGAGAGAGAGAGGCCGCGCTTCTGCAATTAATTGCTTGCAAAGTGGCCATCCCTCTCTTGTCTTTACTGGCAAGGCAAGCGACACGCCATTAGATTATGCATCACTGTTGTTGTAGTGCAGTTTATTACCGTGTTACTATGCACGAAGGCGAAGGATACAAGGAGGATGTACACTGTGCAACTCATCCCTTTAGCTGAAAATATGGTGGTTTCCTTACAAAGGATCCGAAGATGTACGATCTGGAATTTCGTTCGAAAGATGGACAATCCTAAATCGCGAGAATTTGAATATTCGAATCCGAAAGAAAATAAAAAGTAAAATGGTTCTTAAGGCACGTAAGATTTCTTCTGAATTTTACTTCTTAAAATTTAATCAAAAATCTGAATGTTCGAAGGGATGGATAAGTGAATAATTAGATCGTGAAGCCATTTTTTTCCATTAAAAAAAAACAAGATTACACAGGAGCCATTACAAAGCGCCACGCAAATTAACGAAGGGATTTACATGGTTCATCAGTCGTTTTTCGAAGCGTATTAGGCCCCTTTTTTCCGCCCCAATGTGATATTAATATCACGGCGCCTGTTTCACCTCCGTTTTACGGTCAACTACGACGGCAGTTTCCTCACGTTGACGAGAAGAGAAATGTAAAAAAAGGCGGGTTATTAATTTCTTTTTCTTAATGTGTAGGCGCGCGTACAAAATCAGACGCTATTCAAAGAGAGAGTACCGTTCCCGATAGCAGCTTTTGACTTTGCCACCTTCGAGATCGACATCAAAGTCCCCGCAACGAAGCCAGAGACTCACTCGTTGCGATCGCTTAATCCTTTCTTCTCTCTTCCCTCCTTTCTCTCCCCTTCTCCCGTCGGTTCTAGAGATAACAAGGTGAAGGCTGAAACGGAACGCAAACCGCGAATGCAAGTCCCTTTATTTTATCTCCGGGAACTTTCCTCGCTGTGGGAATTCCAGTTCCCGCTGCGTTACGATTACGCGAGAGAACGAGGTATTTCGATTTAATAGTGGAATACCCGTGGTAATGAAATTGATCTTCAACGCTCTTAACTCGCTCGTCGAGAAGTTTTTGTTGAATGATAACTGAGATGGAACTGAATTTGGTATGAATAAATTGGCGAAATCTTTTTCGGTTATTTCAAAGCGGATTTCATCAATTTGAGGCGTTTATTAAAAATCGGGTCACTATAAACGTGACGTTTCATAAGCGGCGAAGTTTTATTTCTCGTAATGAACAGATGTGAGCGTCGACACGGATGCTAGATATCGTTGTTTTATTTCTCTTCAGAACTCGATAAATTTCGCAGAAAAATAAGGTGCAAGGCCAAAGAGAGAATAACGCTCTAGTTATTTAAAAAAAGGAGAAAACAGAAAGGAAAATTACGTGGACATTTATGTGCTTTCTGTCATCGAGCTCGAATTGCATCCCCCAAGTTCACAATTGCAAAGCTTTGAACGCGAGAGCTCCCTTTTTTTCCTCACAACGTAGTCGACTGTGACGTATCTCTATTCTCGCATCGCGTTTAATTACGGAGATCCAGACCAGCTTGTTATCCGCTTGTCATTATTATCACGATCGCGAAAGTTCGGACATGCGGAACGACGTATCGCCGACAAATCGGAAATAAAAGCTCGCCTCTCATCGAACAATTCCATCGAGTAATTCCACGACGCACAATCAAGCTGATAATGGATTTTTAATCGAATTCTCCGTGGCTTCTGAATTTCAATTATACGCGACGATTACATTTGACGCATCTGAATTGTTAAATCGTTCTGTCTCTGGGATCTCACAGACCGTTGAGTAATATCCTTCGACTTTTGAATTGTCAGACTAGTTGCACGGATCTTCCGTTCTAAAATCTTCGTATTTTTTGAAAATTTCTGAAGATCATCGAATTTTGAGAAGCCTTCTACGAATTTTCTAAATTTCCACTTTGAAAATATGCATCTTTAAATAAGCAACTACTCTCTAAAAGTGAATCAGTGAAAATATCACGTAAACAGTAAAAAATAGGATTTCACTGAGAATCAATGAGTATTTCACTGATCTTCAGTAGAGACTCTTACATTTTGCTTCTTTATCTTATATCTCTATGTTATCTTATATATCTCACTGATTATGGACAGTCACTGTAAAATCAGTAATTTATCTGTGATGCTTATTTTGTATTTTGCTACGATATCACAAGGTATCGCGCGCTTTAAACAAAAGAAGCGCTAATAGTACGAAATGGAAAGCAAATATATATCCAGTTAATAGGAGTATAACGTCAATATTATAATTTCTTATTCAATGATATAACTGTAAATTATAACACATATTGTATGTAGTAAAATTGTTAAATTGTAAACAGTTAAATTGTTGAATAGAAAAATATAATGTTGAGATTATACTATTATTAGTGGATGTTTATTGAGATTTACCGATTTGAACTTACATTACTGATTTTGCTGTTTAAAGTCACTGTTTCTAGTAGTCTAATATTACTGATTGAAACAGTTAATATTACTAACTACCAGGGTTGGGTTATTCCATTTTCTAGAGTTTTTTACATATTTTGACTGTATTATACTGTATTATACTGTATTATACCATGTATAATATCGCATGTATAATACGTGCCCAACCCTGCTAACTACTTCTTTTAGTGAAATTTTGATTTACAGTATAATAAATTTTCACTAAAGTAAAACTATATTTATAACTACTATCATTAGTGACTATTTATCTTCCAGTGATAATACACTGATTCACTTTTATTCATTCCTTTTAGCAAATCGTAATTGTGCTTGTAATCACAATTGTATTTCAAAAATAAATGTTGTCCTTCCTCGCGCACGTTGTCTGCATATGTTTGCCTCCGAGTTATTCCGCAAGGGTAATTCTGTACAGATTCAAAAAACAACTTTTTCAGCGACTAACAATTTAATTTCCACGGCGGTCCTTTCAGTATGTCGCCGCGCAATGGTTCCTGCGTGGCGGAAGTGAGCTCCGTGAGGAGTCTCTCGTCGGATGATGTTTCGGGAACCAAGGCGAGCCGGAAGAAGTCGTGTTGGGCCCGCGCGACCGATCCGGCTCACCGTCGCGGCCGGCGGATCCAGCTGCTGCAGATGCTGGTGTTACCCTTTATACCGATCCTCGCCCTGATCGTGCAGACCGCCAATACTCTCCACGACATTCTGATCTATCGCCAGGAGGTATCCGACATAGAGACGCAGGTGAGCGAATCAAATCGCCCGAATCACTGTCCATACAGCATTGACTTCCGACGTCTCTTGGATATTTATACTGTATTGATAATTAATCGATTTTTATATTGAAATTGCCGAAACAATTCCTTCTTTACTTTCCATTTGTTTACCTAGTTTCAAGAACTTTAAGTACACAGTTTATATTCATACGATGCGTTCGCACTATCTGAGGACAAAATATTGGCTGTGAAGTTTCCTCGAAAAGTCTATATATTAAAATTTAGCTGACAGTTCCGCTGCGTCTGCCTCATATATATTCTATGTGAGTTTCGTAGAAACTCGAGTTTTACAAATTGCTAGTTCAGCGTTGTCCGAAGTAACGGGAGAAAAGCGCTAGCGCTAGCTTATATTGCGGCCTGATAATTATGTAAAGAGCGCAATTAGGCTGGGTTGGTATTATTCAGTGATCGATCGACGGTGGCGGTTCGTTTGAGGCTAACGAGAGGATGAACAAATATACCGCACCTACGCGCCTTCACATCAAATATCACGCGACATAATCGAAGCGGTTCTATTATACCTCAAGTGCGAACCTCGCGAATATAATTTCCTCTTTATTTTAGTTTAAAAAAAGATTTAAAAAGTAAAAAAAAAGATTATAGTTGTATCGAAACAAATGAATTGAGTTAAGTGAACTCAATCTCAGAGTTATACAGTGGTCATGAAAATAGAGCCATTGAGAAAGGAACACAACAATCAGCAATAAAAATACTACAGTTTAAATTCGTACAGAAATTATTTCATCATATTATTTATTTCAAACATAAGAAACAAAAAATAAATTTTTATTTTATTGCAACTTATATATGTAGATGGCTAGATGGCTTTTTATATAGATGGCTCTATTTTCACGACCACCACTGTATATGGCGATACTAACTCGTAGTTCTTTCAGTGAAATTTTTTTGTATTTTTTTAACATCATGTTTGTTTAAAATAACATAAAGTTTTTAGTTTAATAAAACAATAATGAGGCTAGCTCAACACATTATTGATTTCAAACAAATGTAATTATTATTATAAATGTTTTATTATAAATAAAAGTTCAATCAATCTCTTATGGCAGTTGAGCAAATATCTACATATACGTCCACATACGCATTCGTTAATCTTTTACTGTTAATTAAATTTTGCACAAATTACTATGTCAAATTGTTAATCTGACTCGATTGCAGTTGGTGCAATACAATTTTGTATAACTCTTGAAAGTTGGTTTGCTCTACCCAATTTTTTTTCAGTGTACAGAATCTAATATAAAAACGCGAAATTTATTTAATTAACTTCAAAACTTTTCTTTACCAGTGAATAATAATAAACGAGACTTCAAATTTCTCCGATTCGCCTGGCCAATTTTATTAATTGAACCAACACTACGTTTCGACCTCAGATTTGAGTCCTTATCAAGTGTATAAAATTTTACATGAAATGCAGATGGAAAACGCAAATATCTGTCACGTTGACATTACGCTCAAAATCAATCTAGAAGATATACAGCTCAGAACAAGTCATAGAACAAGACTCAGTCAAAATTAATTAGTAAAAACAGCGACATTACTTTGTATAAGACATCACATTCTGAAGACGTTTAGCAAGTCAATTGTTCATTGTTTAATTAACAAATTACGAGGCGAGTCTCATTTTCAAATCTTTTTTTTAACTCTAAGAGTAAGAGGAATTTATTGTCACGTGTTATAATTACAAAGACGCGATGATTAAGGAGTAAAAGTAATAAGGGAAGAAATTTCAATAATGTCCCTTGATAAAATCTAATGTAATTTGGAGGGAGTAAATAAATGACTTCGCTATTTCGAAGTGCGAGCTTGCACGAGCTTTAATCGCAACATGCCATAGCAATTTCGCTACCAAATGATAGAGTATCGGTATGTGTTCGCTGTTCATCGACTATTACAGACATCCGGATGGCTGCGGCAAACGATTTCGCTCCTCCCTCAATGGGATGAGAGAGAATCCGCAGGCCCAGGGGCTGTTGTTAATGAAAATGTCGGACGTTCGTTGGAAATCGCGTTCTATTCGATTTCCGATCCGAACGGTAGTGTCCGGCATGGCACAAGAAATTACGTTACAGCCGTTCTCGCGCGACGAGCCGGCTATTTTTATTTTATTCTCTCACGCACGTTCGGATTATCGACTCGCATATACACGCCGCCGCCATCGTCGCCCTTTTGCTACTCCGAGGCGAGGAGCGCTTGCAAGGGATGATGAAATAAAATAAGAGGAGAACGAGATGAGGAGAGGGGGACAGTGACGTAATTGTGTTTAGCCTGTCAGGGAAAACACAACTGAGAATAACAAATTTAAAATTTATAACATTTTCTCTGATAAACATTGAAAAAGGATACTTCATCTTTAATGAAATAAAAGGACAAAGTAAAATATTTTGTCCTTAATAAGATATGAATGCTGCGGCTCAAAGGATTCTCTATCTTTTATTTTTGCGAATTGTTTCAATTACATGGCCAGTTCTATTTAAAAAATCGGTTCTATTTAGTAGAAAGGTTTAAAATTTTGAGTTTTTCGGTAAATAATCTAATTAAATCTAATTCTTTATAAGTATTTTCCCGTTTACTAAATTACAAAATCTGAAGAAAAAAGTTCAGGGAGTAGAAAATATAAACTGAAGCGCGGTCTGAAAGCCGTAGTATGTTGTGCGCGTAATTGTTAGGAGAAGAAATAACGAAGTCACATGAGTCTAGATACGTTTTTTCTAATTAGAATTAAAAGAGAATAATTATTAAAGGCAACATTTTATAATCCAGGCAACTTTTAATTGAGTAAATATTTCTCTTTGACATATCACACATGCACACACACACGCGCGCGCGCATACACACTAAAAGTTTAAACATGTCTCTTAAAACTAACTGTTTTTCTACAGTTTTGCAGACATAACTCAAGAACGAATGAAAATATTGACATTTCTTTTTGAAACTTGAAGAGCATTAGTTTTCTGATTCAATTAAATATGAAAATTATTCTATATGAAAAATATTATTAATTTACAATAATAATTTACAATAATAAATGACCGATATCTAACAACTAAAAGAAGATGTCATTTACGGTCCGGACCTTTGATAGTCTAGTAATATTATATATTTCTGTGTTAATTTTATATACCCTTACTGTATAATTATTCTTACTATTTACTCGGTAAACTTTAATTTGGCGCATCAATTTCATTTCTTAATTTAAATTTTATAGCACTTAATAAAAAAGAACACTTAATTTCTTCAATAATACATTTCATTCATTTTTGTCAAGTTTATTCTAGTTCAATCTATAGTACAAAGTGAAACACAATGTCGTTTGCCTCATTTAAAAATCTCAATTTGATTAATCACGATAAAAAATGTACCTCCGCGCGACTTACACCGAGATAAACTCTGCAGCAGCTTTAAATATTAATCTTTTTTTAATCTACTTACACTTTTTTATTGTCAGTACATGGTACAAATAGACTGTAAAGGTATTTCGTCTCCCATTAATATATAATCTGTACTAACGAGTCAAATTTTCCCGACCTTTTGTACATCCAAATCGTTCTACCTCCTTTAATTTATCGTTACTAAATTCATTAATATTATTATTATTATTAAATACTAAACTCAAGTTTCTTGTTTTTATTCAATCTCATTAAACAAGATAAATTTTCTATCTATGAAAAGTATTTTAGTCTATGAATAGTTAACTCTATACAATCATAATGTATGCATGTTAAGATACTGAATAATTTTACAGTCATTTTCTTAAATTTATTTCAAATTTAAACAAAAAAAAATTGAGCAGCGAGTAAATTTTGACCAAAATGTGCGGATCATAATTGTAAATTATTATCGCGCCGCTGTCCCTTGTCATTGTGAAGAGAAAATTTCCACTGTTCTGCCTAATCGCCCTGTCTCCAAGGATATTAGACGCGATTGGGAACGAAGGGTGAATTCAAATCGAAATTCATCGATGCGCTGTTGGCTGCGGTCTTCGATCTCGAATTACTTGTTTGACGAGAGAATGATCGTAAGAATGGTCGCTATTGTCGGCGATGTCGGATATATGTTTGCGGTCGTACTCACGCTTCTTTGCGACCGTGCGACGAGAGTTTTGCACACCCGTTGACGCACCCCGCTTTCTGCGACACACCCCCTATAATTCAACATCGCATGAAAAAAATGGAAATTCTTTCCTCAGCTCAGATCAGATTTCCTGGGCATCTTTTTTAATTTCCGTAACGTATGTTAATTCTCATAATGTGAAATTTTGTTGCAACGAATATTATTCAAATTAGTTCGTTGAGAGAATTTAAATTACATAAATTATTTTATTTACGTATTATACCTTTGTGATGGCAAATTAAATGAGAACAGAATAAGTATAATACAGGGAAAATGAAAATATGGAAACTGAAATGGACGGAATAATATCTGGGGCAGAAAATTATGAAAAAGGAATTCTTTATTGAGACATGGAGTTTTTGTTGAGCTAACAAATTTTGTGAAATTAAATTAAATTAAAAATTTAGAATTCTATAAGAGGGAAAGAGATTGAAATAAGATTTTATCAAGAGTTCTACAAGATACCATGATCTGATGATAAAATAAATGAAATCGACCAGGATTTAAAGGATTTGAAGGAGGTAGAAACGGCTGCAAGAATCTTCGTGGATTTGTTATATACGTAATATTTAATATTACAATTAATAAATTGTGAATTTTAAGTATAAAATACGCGCTGATTATTATCAGTATTACAAACTTTCCGAGTGCACGTTCGTTCTGGGCTTTACTCCGATCCTTATGGCAACTTTGCCGAGACTTCGTCAGAGCAGCAACGATAAGCAGGACCTTTGGCTTAAGATGCCAAGCTCGGCTTAAAAAGTCCGTAACACGCTGGCAGAGCCACGGATTATTCTACTATACACGAGCGCTTTATTGGTAAAGACCAAGTTCGGCGGAGAACTTTCTATTACAGTTCGTGAGTTTACGATGCGAGGTCTTCGGCGACGGATCCTCGCCTTGATGATATCCTGGCGAAAGTTCTTGTTCCAGAAGGGGCGGGATAGACGGCGGAACGTCAATGGCGCTTCGGTGGGACACTTAATTGCGATTGCTGTGCAATTTGTAACCATGATAACAATTATCCCGGATCGTAAAGCGATTTTACCACCAACACCGTTAATGCAATATCGTTTGTTGCCGCGAGCTGAAAGATTAAAAACAAGGACGCGCTATTAGATTAATGAGATTCCTTAATGACTGAAGCTACGCAGTCAAACGAGCGAAAACTTGTAAGAGATCCTCAGGACGGCAGAGATTTATGACACTAAACTTCAATCGTCTCTCCAATCGAAAAATCTGCTCTGGGAAATTCAACGATTTGTAAAATCGTTGACCTTTGAGAGCGAAATTCATACATCGATTCATCTTCATAAAACGAGATCTCATCATCTACGGCGAAACATGCATGAATTGAATCGGCATATAGGGCGATTTATTTGAAATCGCCAATCCATGAGCGAAAAAGCTGAAAAAAAGTTTTAGTGTGCAACTAGAAGATATTTTCTCAATAAAGCGAGACGATCGCAAGTTCCAAGAGTGGTAACGACATCTTCCAAGCACTTGGAACTTGGAGTGGCCACTCGATATGTGTTCCGCGAATAATCGGTCACTCGAGGCCGTTAACGGTTCTTTCGTGTCTTACAATTACCCCTGTCTTCTAACGGAAGTTCCACGAGGACCATTATCCCGACCAATTAAATGTTTCCTTCGCAGGAAGTATCCGATACATCGGATCAGCCGGAGAATTATACAGGTGTCTGGTACTTATTTCAGGTCACCTCTCGGTAGAGCAGTACATTTTCGTCGACCCTTTACGTTCCAGTGATAGCAAACAAAAAATATAATAAACAAATTTAAATATTGTTCACCAACCCGTCTGGCAAATTATCTGCGTAAAATCGATATCGACTTTAAAGTTGGCGATTTTTCTGCATTTGTGCGACAAATCTAGTCGGCGGTACGCAGATAATTTGTCAGATGGGTTGATGAACAATTTAAATTTGTTTTTTAATATTTACTGGCGATAGAAAGATTTGAAAAGTGTTAAAAAATATAATGACAACATAATTTTCATTAATATTAATTATTTAATACTGCAATGCGATCATCCACTATCGTTAATTGAGCGATATTGTTACCAAAAGACATACATATATAAAACATATATTAGAAGCATATCTAGTAGCCTTGTGCAAGTAGAGCAGGTTAAACTGAGTAAAAAGGTCCTTTACTTTTGTAAGTTTCTTAACACTTGGCATGCGGGCAACGTATTTTTACGTTTTTTGCAGTCTGTCACTGGAGCGCGGGTCACGTAAAAATACGTATTTAGTAGATTTGTGGTGGATACCCGCTAACCACCACAAATCACCACCCGCATGCCAAGTGTTAATAAATAATGAGTTATTATTATAATTATTAAAGATCTGCGAATCAGAGAGCATCCGAGCGATTCGATGAAAAGAGTCGACGTTTATTGATACTAGATACGCGACGAAACTTTGGGAGGAACGCTTCAGCATTACCCTTGTTATTAACAAAACATTTCCAATGCTTCGAATCATAACAACCACAAACGCTGGTTAGTCTTATTAATTAAAAACTCATTATTTAGTGAAAAATTCACAAAGAGGTCTTTTCTCAATTGAACTTGCTGTACTTACAAAAGGTGGCATGGTAATTACCGAATATCTCGTATATTCAAATTGACAGAACAGCTTTTCTTTAAAAGAAATTATCTTTCAAAGTATTTTTTTTTGTAAGAGTCAAGGTCTCAGTGATAGGTACGCTGTTTTTGATGTCGGTGCATGTTCGGTGACAATTGCAGGTCACGATAGCGACGGATCTGGGTAAAATGGTCACCAGAATGCAGCTGGAGAGATCCGAGGTGGCTTTTTTCATCTATACCAACGGCAACACGCTGAGGTATGTGTTACTAGCTATTTTCCGCAGTTTTACCCGATAAACAACTTCTATTTTTGTTGAAAACAATAAAATACGAAAATTCGAGTCTGCTGTTTTTGAATCTGTCGCTCGCCAATATCAACCGCGGTTAAATAACAATGCAATTTAATTCAGTTGGCTCCCTTTTTTCCCCTTTCTTCCTAATACGCCCCGCGTAATTATCGGTCGATCAGAACGTTTGAAAATCCTATTGATCCTGCCACGTGATCGTGCCACAGCGACGAAATGCGAAATCTCTTCCTCGAACGAGCGCGAGAAAGTACTTTTCGTTGAATTTCACATGATGAGAATGGATGACTTTCTCGAATCCCACAATCGGGGCAAAACGCGTGAATACAACACGTTTTCGCAAAACAAACGCTTCGCTGAATACTAAAGTAGTCGTTTGGAAAGTTCTACGAATCGATTAAATACAAAATTGCTCGGTTTGTTTATGTTGGTTTGATTTTAAATATTTTCGTATACATCCCGATCTCCTGGTAGATTTTCTTCTGCAGAAATTGGATTTCCAACATTTTTTACGCAAGATTAAAGAGACAGTCGAAAGAGCGATCGCAAAAATCGCCCGTTTTTGATTCTGCGATTTTGGAACTGAATTGTTGCCAAATGATGGGACATCAATTGCAAAAAATTTTTTAATTAAATTTTTTAAAATTGTATTTTATATGAAAGTTATTTGGTCGGCCAACTTTAATAAACCGAGTACTGATTTTCATAAAAATGAAAAAATTGTTTAATTTTTGTTTATCGTAGTGGGTTGACTTTTTTCCTGAAGATCTGACTTCAGATTTGTAATCAGTGGCCTAAGAAATCCCTAAATATTTTTTATAGAAATTAAAACATTTTCTTAATATATGGTCGGTAATTTTGAATTTTAAAATTCTGATTTCACAAATTCGTCAGCAATTAGCAAAACGTATGGAGTTGTAAATTATCGGACTAATATAAAAATTCGTGCATATGAACTAACGCGTTAATAACGCGAACTTTAACTACTTTGACTCCTCATACCTCTGAAACTAATTCTTGGCTCAACTTAAAAATTTTTTATTAATTTATTAATGTCTCATTAAAGTATCATTTTGCATATAATTTTGTTCCAAAATCGTAAACCAAACATTGGCGAAAAAACCACGCGATGGTTCGTTCTTTGCAGACGCCTATGCTTCTAAACGTAAACAAAAATGCCCAATTAATAATTTAATCCACAGATTAGTTCTGATGGATATAAAGAGATGGATATCAAGATTTTTTAAATAAAATAATTAATAGTTTTAGATTTAGAGATGTATCAACTTATATATATGTATAAGTATATATTTTATATGTATAAGTATATATTATATATAAGTATATATATATAAGTATATATTTATATAACTTTTTTTTTATAAGTATATATTTATATAACTTATACTTATATGTATAACACACACACACTTTAAAAATTTCTTTTCTTATTATTTAAATTATGTAACAATATAACGTACGTATACATTTGTTGGCCGTGTGCTATTTTTACCTGCTCACAACGTATACGGTCATTTTGCCTGACGCGGTTAGAAGGCTCCGTTCCAATGAACTACATCTTCCTCCCTAATTCACTTTACCCTATGTTCGGCAACTAGGTCGAATCTGACGCAGAGATTCGCCATAACCGACCAGGATCTCCACAACATGAGTACGTGGCCGCTGGTATCTGTGCCCAGGGACGAAAGCAAGATGCAAACATACGACGTGGTGAGCAAGGAGGCCTTCCAGGCACGCCTGGAGGACTTCAGGTAATTCGAATTGATCCGTATGATGAAGGTTGTTTCCGAGCATCGTCACAAAGGCGGTCAACAGCCGTGAAATCGCACCCGCAAAATTCTGACCTTAGCTCGTTAGGTCAGCCAACTCGCTCGGTTGAGTTCAGGTAGTTAGGCGAGACACGCGAAGCAGACAAATGGAAATTCAAAGCCTTAACCAGCGACGAAGCCTTGAAATTGGAAACTTCTCAAATTCGATCCCCGATTCTTACTCAAAACTACCGATATTTTAGCCGTGCTCGATTTAATTGAACGTTGCAAATTTAAAAATTCAACGAACGTCGAAAAAATTTAGATCTAGACGTCGCAGCGTGGTCTGTTAGAAAGAAACAATTGGAAAAAATGTGAAAAGTTAGAGGTAAAATTTCGCATTGCATTCCCTGCGCGGGAATTGTATTTCTTTCGTGCGCGGGCAATCTTTACCTAATTAACTTAAGAGGCTGTTCCACACCTTGCAATAATTATACTATACCAGCGCGTGGGAGGCGGCAATGCCACGTTCTTCGCAGGCGTAATTATTAGAATAAATTGCGGTTTTCCAGTGCAAGCGGGTGGTATCGTTTTCAGCGTCGGTAACCGGCGGTTAATTCTCGTGTTGGCTTTCACCCCTTTTCCACGCGCAGGCACGACCACGAGCCACCCGCTGGCATGGAAAGTTACGGCAGAAGCCCCGAGCCGTTCCCTCGTCCCGACACTTGTTGAATTTCCATTCAGAGTACGAGTGGGGAATTCTCCTCTCTTTCTCCATCCCTCCTTTTCTCCCGCGGGCCTGTGTCCCACCTGTAAATACTCGCGCAGACATCGGGTCGTACCCTGCGAGCGGGAGCACTGGATATCTGATCGAGAAATGCTATGGAAGGAAAAGTTTCAGGAAATTAATTCTCTTAATGTTTAATTTGCTTTTAATATTAATTATCTATCTCAAACGGTTGTGCAACATACTGTTCTAAGGGAAAAAGACCATTTATACAAGACCATTTCGCTGAAAAATATCTTTAAAAGACGAATGAATTAAAGCACATGTGAAAAATTAATTTGTTTCAAGAAATCTTTGATATTGGAAACTAACGAAATATCAATTGACGAAAACAAACCCAATAAACACCCAGGGATCATTTACGTGACAATTACATAATATTCTATATATGTATGTTACAAATCATTAAAACGAAACTATAACGTATCAGTTATATCAATAACGTAATAAATCTATAATTGTTACATATAATTATTATGTAATTTTGACATTACTTTGTTATGTTACATTTATGTAATTTGGTGAATGTAAATGTGTATTCTCTAAAAACTTCATAAATGCTACGTAACTTTAATGACATTCAAAGGAAAAAAGGCAGTAACTGACTACAAACTGGCAACAATGATATCTTAGTTAAACGTTTATTGTGTCGTCGACGTTTCGATAGGATTATGCGGTAAAATGTAACAACCGACATTAGTTAAGAATACAGTGGACGTGAGTTAATCGGTTTTTTATGTATTGCTGGACTGTTTAACATATATTCTTGAAAAGGACCTAAACCTAAGGTCGAAACGTCGACGACACAATAAACGTTTAACTAAGATATCATTGTTGCCAGTTTGTAGTCAGTTACTGCCTTTTTTCCTTTGAATTTACTATCACTGGCGAAGAAAAGATTTATACATTTTTAATGCCATTATTGTAATGTTATGTTAAATACGTGACATTTATGTATTTTTGTGAATGTAAATGTGAATGCTCTAAAAACTTCATAAATGCTACGTAACTCTAATGACATAATTGTAACGTTATGTTAAATTTTATGTATCAATTACATATTATACACTGACATAATGTTGCTGACATTTCCATCTAAACGTTACTTAATAGTTGACATAATGGTTACAGAACAGCGAACAGCTGTTTTGTAAATGTTCTGTAAAACTTACAGAACAGTGTTTATTGGGAAATTATACAAATATCTATACGAATTTATGGACGTTGCTGAAGTAACTTGTTTGACCTAAATAGCAGTTTCGTACTAATAATGAGCTTGCCACGATGAGTGCGGTTCGGCTCTCGAAAGTTCTCCGCTAATTGTTTTGTTTTATTCTCTTCATTTTCTGCATGTATGATATATAAACATACACAAACGAAAATATTGGAATTTCTGAACATAGATAGCGACACGATAATGGAAAGCGGCGCATTGGGAGCGATATTTCATCGTTAATGCTGGCCACGCGTCGCACAGGGAGAAACCACCCCGCAGCGGTGGAGCGATGGAAAAGGGGTTGTTATATCAAGTAGTACATCTCGAACGTAAGATAACGCAGTACGACGAGACCGTCGTATTTTCTCATGGTGGAAATAGGACGCGACGGAAAAGAAAACTGGCCGTTCTCGATAGAGGCAAAGAGAAACGCGAGACATAATTTTCTATCGACCTCAGAAAAGAAAACGGCGACATATGAAAATATGAAATTTTTTATGCTCGCTGCGTGCAACGACTGTTGTTTCGAGTCAACGGCGAGGTTCAATATTTTACGCAAAAACGCACACAATCCTTTTTTCACTTTATTTCCTATTTGAGGGAGAGGGAAGGGAATTGCGTTGACAGAAAAAAAGAGAGATACGCTTTTAACGAGGCAAAGTTGTCGAAGCGGCAGATTGTGGCGGGGAAAAAAATTCATTATTTTTAATTAGAGTCTTAGGGGCTTTAATTAGAATAAAGCGACGCCGCATTTTCACCTGATAGCGCAACCAGCGATCTCCTCGCGAAAATATCGCGCGATTGCATCGACAAGCGAGAGCTTTTGAGGTTTCGCGTTTCGCTTTGACGTTTGAAGAGTCGGGGTCTTTTGACGATAAAAAAATTCTCGAAAAAATTCCCCGGTGACCTGCATTTAATATTTCGGTGACACTTAAACGATGATAAATGCGACGGAAAACGTCGACGGATTTTTCAAGTCCCGAAATCGACTCGAGTAAATCATTAAACGCGATTTATATTTATAAATATTTCTCATCATTAACATAGAAGAACAAACATCAACAAAAAACTTTTTAATAAAAGATTGCTTGGTTGTTGATCTGTAAATCCTCATTCAAATTTCAAAATAGCGTCGCAAAAGCACAAAGGCTTTGTATTTCAAAAGTCTTATCGCTCTTCTCCGCCTTTCGCGCAAAAGGAATCGACGAACGGACGAAAGTTTCTCAATTAAAAAATTTCTTGGTCCGTTGACTTCTCAATTTGGGATTGAAAAATTCCGTCGCGCGTACTTTTGCGGCACTTTCGCTTTGACTGGACGATAGCGCTCGGCGATTTAATGTAATTTCGGTAATTAATGTAATTTCGGCGTCGGCGACGTTGAGTGATAGGGCAATTTAATCGGAAACGCCCTCGTACACATTTCTCGATTAATCCTTTTCTCCTGTCGTCTAATTATACATGTGTAGTGGAGGGTTAAAAGGCGTGGCGGAGACGAGCGAGCGGCGCGCACACGCTTTTATAATAATCCCCCGGCATGTCGCATTCGACTTGTCGCATCGATTGACGATAAAAATATTTAACCCTCATCCCGCCGTGCCTCCGTGGCCGAGCGGACCTCACTAAATCGAATTCAAATGCCTCTGACAATCTTTTCCACTGGTACCCATGCGAACTAGGGAGTGCTCTCTCGGAACACTTCGAAAATATTGCCGGACACGGTGCGAAATGGCAATCTGCGTGGTCGCTCAGGTTGCGAAAAAAAAGAAACAAGAAAAATCCACGATTCTGTCGCTGACTGCGTCCGATCTTTATTAATTACGCAATAATTGCGGATTTTCTCGGACGGTTACGAAACGCGTTACGCAAACGAGAGAAATAATGGTTTCTTTTCACTCTCCTTTCTTTTTTCTTTCGTGAGATGGGTCATTCCTCCACTTTGCCCCATTGAGTGAGTCTCACTTTTATATACGCCGGAATCGGGCCGATTTCCATGTGTCATGCTCGTGGCAATATTTATAAAAGGCACGTTTTTCATTCCGGCGGAGCGAAAATGGTGAGCGCTAGCCCCGCCAGGCACGTACGTCCGATAAATCGATGGAACGATAAAGTATCAATATGGAAAGGTTGGTTGCGCGCATCCGGTCGCTCTCTCACGGACACGAAGACACAGAATATTTTGTACGAGGCCACCCCCGCGCTCTTTCTCCCTCTTCCCCCTCCGCCTCTCTCTTTTCTATCGATACGACAATGCTGCAAGCTGATCGTAACTTGTGTCTCGAAATTGTGCGGCGGAACTTTAATTTCGGCCCGGTTTTATTCATGCGGCGTAATTGCAAAATACCTCAACCGTACTTTCATATCTTCCTGTCGCGTCGATTGAAAATATGAATATGCCATTATCGCGACTATCAGCAAAAATGCGAGAGGTCACAATGCGGAGATGAAAATATTTTTTGAAATAATTACAGAGAGCATCCCCTATATCGTGGGTCAGTCTCGATAAGCGGAATTAGCTCACATCCCCTTTCGAGAAAATAATTTTGAAAAAGCAAGCACAAAATGCAGGCAAACACAGATTGATTTGAGATTGAGGGGAGAAAGATCGGCCGACTTAAAAATTGACGATATTAAGAAGGAAAATTCTTGCGAAGAAGTAGTTTCGTGGTCTTCGAGTCTTTAAATAGAAACGGAATGCGTCTGTTTCTATAAGAGGAATTTTCGCATTGAGAAGAAGTATCTCTGCCAAAGGAAGCAGAAATAAGGTGAAAGGACCCGCGACAGTTATCGTACGATCACCCACGCAGAAAACAGTCGCATTTATATCATTCCCCGATACAGCCGACAGATAACAAGACACTAACAATCCTCTGACTTTCTCGGCAAAGCCTGCGGGAAAAAGGCGGAAATCTTGCGAATCGATCGATGCGGATTCCTTCGGACTTCCTTCTTATTTTCACGCTCTTTGATGAAATTTTTTTCTTACGACAGTTAAGAGAGAATCTTCATCTGAAATTCCGTGGTACTGCGTTCGTTCGTCCATCCATTTCATTCAATAACGCGAATATTCTGTGTCTCGCTCTCCCTTGAATCTTTGATTCTGAATAATATACATGTTTAATGATTTCTTTATCCGTTTATTAATTTCTTTATCTATTATAACTATATATACAGAGCGATTCATGAAGTTTTACCACTTAGGGGGAACATCCTGAAGTCATTGGAGTAAAAAACATGATATATACAGATGGAATCCAATTCATAATTAAAGAGTTACATTTAATATGAAAAAAATGGAAGAAATAGTTTTTTAAATTTTAAGTAAGAAGTTTAAATCTTTTAAGTGAGAAGCATTCTAAAACCAATTTCTTTTTTAATCTCTTAGTTTTGCATTCTACAATATTTTTCATAAATTTCCAAGTACAAACTTCATTAATGTGAGGGATTTTTAAAAATATCTCTTCACAACATTTTGAAGCTCTGTTTGATTATATTTTTTTCTTCAATTTTCATCATTGAAATTAACATTTTTTTACTTCAAATAATTTCAGAAATGCCTTCTCCCCTCCCTAAGTGGAGGTAAAACTTCAAATCACCATGTATGTACGCTACCGTCGTTATTAATTAAACCGTGTTACTTTATGTAATCCTTTATCATTCTTAAGAAATTCAATTACAGAATAAAGCTTTTTCCTCGTCATATTTCCCTCCTCATTCGTCCGAGTAGCATCATCGATCAGTCATGTCGTCCATGTTTCCTTTTGTTACTCATCATTCGCGGTTTACGTCTCTTTGCTTGAGCTCTTAAGAGATATTATTCTGAAGTGCGCAATAAAACTTTCTTAAGGGGTTATATCTGGTTGGAGCTCAAAAAAAAGGCCTTTTTTCATATTTTTTTTTTGAGCTCGTTTTTAAATTAGCATAAATAAATAATATATGAATCGATTAAGCAACTCTTTGGGAATATAAAAAAATTTTTTTATTGGTGAAAATTTACAAAATGGCGGCTATTTGTCAATAAATGTAAAGCAGTATTTGAAAAAGTATCTCTGCGGCACGCAGTAGAAGTCCTCTGGATCACCATCTGGAACAATAAAAAAAATTTTTTCATTAACTACATGAGTTTTGCGGTTGAAGTACACACGATTATATTTTTAGGAATTTTTTTCGCAAAATGGCGGTTGTTCAAACAAAAAGTTGCGTTTTCGACGAAAAAAATCGACTTAAATTGTTTATAACTTTTTTAATTGTTTATCGATCGTTGAAATCGTGTGTACTTCAACAGATAATCTAATGAAGAAGCTACAGTTAAAATTTCAAGTCAATCGGATGAAAACTCATCGAGTTCTACTGCGTGCCGATTTTGAAAACTTGGTTTTGAGATAAACGCACTTGAAGTTTGAAAACTTTATAATTTTGTGAAATCGTAATAATGAGGGCCGTAATAATTTTTTTACCTTTACTCTGCTATCCCAGCACCATATAATTGTCCTTCTAAGGTCGTATTTTCGTCCTCCAGCTTTTTTCTCGCCGAAGTAAGACTGCGTCTAGCTGATTTTGTAACATCGGAAAGTGAGCGCTCAGCGGCCTTGATGCGATTAGAGTCAGATTCCATGCAAAAATCAAATAAATGACGTCCAACGGTAATTCCCAGTGCATGGTAGATAGAGCACAAGCTGGATAATCCCTCATTGAAAGTGATGACAGCGATATCAGTCGCTATATCAAGAATCATTTTACCGCTTGACACTGTTTTCGGTGCGATCGTCCATACAACCGCATTGAATGATTCGTTTTGATTTTGGGTAAATCCACCCAGGCAACGTGAAAGAAGATCATCAGAGCTTAATTCCTTGTAAGCATATATATGACCGCGAGATTCAAAAATGCACCGTCAACGAAATAGACGAAATTTCTTCATTTTTCACCTCAGAATTGCTTTGGAAAAATTGATTTTTAAAATGTTTCTGAGTTTCTTTCATGTTTGGACATTATTGATCATAAATCTAGGGATGTTTTACCATACTTTAAGCCAATAAAAAAAAAATGGAAAAAAAAATCCAACCAGATATAACCCCTTAACTCTTCCTTCCTTTATTCGTCCAATATCCGCTTACTTCTTCCGCTCTTTTCCGGTCCTCCATTTCCTCTCCTTTCATTCGTCCGTTTACAATTGAATATACACCGTCAATATACACCGACAATAGAATTTGTTTACCATCTACTTGCTGATTTATTATTCCGTTCGCTTCTGCCGTCACGATATATTCTCGCGCTACGATTATTGTTATGCATCTTCCTTCTTTGCGCATGAGAGTAGTCAAGCTCAGAAGAACGCAATAAAGCTGTCTATCTGTCCTTGCAATAAAATTGTCTATCTTTCTCCTCGTACCATTGCTCCTCTTTTATTCTCCTCGTTTATTCTCTCTCTCTGTCTCTGTTTCTCTGTCTCTTTTGCTCTTTCTCTCTCGCGTTCTCTTTATGAGCAATGGAAGAGGTCGTCACACATGAGCGCGTGAGCGCCCATTTGGAGCAATAGACAGTATTTTTAGACTCCTATCTTTCTCTTTCTCCTCTTCTATAGCTCTGACTTTCTCCCTTTTCATATATCTTCTTCTCCGTTTCTCCCCGTCTGTCTCTCTCTCTCTCTCTCTCTTTTTCTCTCATGCACACACTTTGTCTATTTCTCTATTTTTCTTTCTTTCATCGTTCGTCCATGGTCAAATCACGCTTCATCGACGATGTTGCGTGCCGATCAAACCTCTTGTAACAAATGCGAAGGCCTACGTCGCCGATGTCATTATCGACCGACATCCCGCCACGTGCAAATCGTCCAAGGCGGCTCGTACCTGTCCGAAGGATCGCGCGCGTTCTTTTTTTAGACCGCTTTTCAAACGGGGGCGAGATCGTCGCCAGACGAAGGTGACGGGAGAAGACGGGATAAATATTGAAATCGAGACATAAGTAAAGGTTGCCCGTCGTTCGTTAAAAACATGATTCCGTGTACGGAGGGGAGATACTAGGATACTCTTTCTTTTTAGTTCTTAATACAATTTGCAATAATGTATGAGCTCTCTTGGGATCATTTCACGAGGGACTTATAGATAATCTCGAGCGATTATTATGTATAAGATCGTCGGATCAGATTATTCCGCGAGCGGTGCGTCACGCAATTATATTCGCTTTTCAAATTACGACTGTTACTTGCCCAAGGAGAGAATAAAAAAATGTCAATTTGACGTCATATTGACTAAATTATGTCATGTTTTGGTCAATATGACGTTAAATGACATTAAATTGACTTTCTGTTCTCCTTGGGTGTCTCGATGAGATTATGATTCGGAGAGATTATCTTTCTGACGTATATATATCTACCGTACGCGTTTTATGTATCGCTGATGTATACGACAATGATCGCGACCGAGCGTAAAGTTCATTTTTAAAGTTCATTTCCCGCAGGCAGAAAATAAGTTCGGAGGAGAGCAGCATCACCGAGGTGATGACGTGGTACACGAGTGTGAACGCCGCTATGCTGGACCACCTGACTAATCAGATCAAGGAGACGGACAACAGCGGGGTGTGGAGGTAACGCACGTTATCGGAATCTCCTGAAAGATCGGACGGGAGAGACAATAATTCTCGTGCGGGGGAGAAAAGCGCGAGAATCCGTGGCGATCTGAGATACACAGGATTCTTCTGTTTCAGATATCTGATAGCCTTCAAGAATCTCCTGCGGAGCATCGAGAGCCTCGGTATCGCTTCCGTGGAGGGAATTAATTACTTCGGCCGAGGTGCCCTTTTCGGTGATAACTACATCAATTACGTTCGCCACGAGGCGTTGGGCCGCGACCTTCTGAACGCCGCCCTGACGTACGTGCCTTCCCTGAGGAGATTCTACAACGAACTCACGTACACCATGCCTGAGTACGGCAAGATCAAGGCAAGGTAAAACGTTTCTCGCGTTCCCCTTTCGTGATCGCGCGGAAATGTTTCGTCGGAAGAGAGTTACTGGTCCCGCGCATATAAATTTATAATATAATAATAATAATATTATTATTATAGTTATTTATAATATAATAATAATATATGAAATGTATGTATTTAGAGATTATAAAACGTATAATATAATATAATAATATTATATTATAAATTATAATATAATACCAAGGAAGGAGTATTGAATGACGTCAAACTGGCATAATTGATATAAGAAATTGATGTTTATTACTACGTTTCGATCTTTGGATTTAGGTCCTCTTCAAGTAAATATATTATTCAGTCCCGTAGTCGAAAATACAATGTTTTAAAAAACGTTGATTTCCACATAAGTTGATTTAAAATATGAATATAAAATTAAGTCAATCGAATATAAAAAGTGTCTGTTGTTAGTGACAACTGAATACGGACGAAGACACTTACACTGTTATAATATAATATTTAGATGGGGAGAAAAATTCGCTCGATCATGCCCCACGATACACTTTGAATGTTTGAGAAAATGTTTACAGTGATACAGTGTAAATTCTTTACAGTGATTTCAAGTAGAATGCTTAGCATCAAAAGTTAAATCGATCAATCGATTTAAGTGGATTTACTGTTCCAAGAATTTTATATTTTAAGACCGATAATCGGATAGATAATCGGCGCGCACTCTATCAAATTAGTAAGAGTATACATTATTCATAGAAATATTATTGTTAGGCTACTAACAATAAGATTCAGTTCGGATCGAATTTGGCGTGTTTCTCTAGTTGAAATAGAACTTGTTTATTCCCGATAATATTTCAGAATGTTCGATGTACAACGAAATTCCATACAGCACAGACATCTCTGAGACGTCTCTTGGAGATTTTTCCTGCACGTGGAAAGAAAACGAATACGCTATATTTTAATTACAATTTTGAAAAATTAAACATACTTTTCACGTGAGGATAAAGTATCCTTCTCGTGAGAAAATGTAGATTGGCAATTTGATTGAATTTAGAAGAAGTGTTTCGAATTTAAAAGAAGACGCCTTTATGGACGTCGACGGCGTAACAGGCTGGTGATAGGCTGGTGATTACGGCAACAAGGTAGCGGGACAGATAAGATGAAACGCGCGAACGAACGTTTTGCATTTTTCCTTAGACGAAACGAGATCCTACGGAACCAGAAGAGGGAATCGAGCGTGGAAGACGCAATCGCTTACTTCGACTCGATGGCCACTTACATCGACGAACTACGTAAGCTGCAGCGAGAATTGCGTCACATGATAAGGTAGCGAATCTTCATAATGGAAGTGTTTCTTCAATTCATTTCGGCGAGGCTCATAAAATAACAAAAGACTCATCCGAAACCTATCTACTTCACAGACAAGGAATATTCGATAATTGCTACCGTAATTGGGAAAATATCGATCTTTTGCAGGAAAAGAAAAGCTTCTCCTTAAAAATTACTCAACGTGAAATTATTAAACGACTAATTTATTTCGAAGTCGCAATCGTGTATGAAGAGATTTAATTGGACTTTAATAAATTGCAATATGACAATCCACACACTTCTGCAGTCGACAACAGCGGAGATTTTTTCAATTTCACATTTCTGTCTCAATGGAATTTAATAATGCCGAGTTTCATGCTTCAATAAAATTAACAATTTCGTTAAATCTTTAAAATTTAATAAACTTTGTCATCAAATCAATCGATAAATTTTAATAAACAGAACTTTTCAACATTTTGTTTCTTTCTTAATAACCTTCAGTAAGTCTGCTTAGTCTTAGTTTAATGCCGAAGATTGTACTCGTTACAATTTATTGACGACAATTTACAGTTTTTATTAATATTTCATAATTTTTAATTTTGATAGATTTTTAAAATTTTTTATATTGAATTATCCATAAAGTACCGTGTTGGTAAATTGTTGTTGACCGTGTGATATACTTTCACCAGGGATTACGTCAATTCGACGTTACAAGACGCAAGCAATAAGGAAGTCGCGGGGATCGCTATCGTCGTTCTAGTCCTGGTGGTATCCCCCATCATCATCATACTGATGCGCAACGCCGTCGCCACCATTCAGGTTTGCGCTCGGCGATTCAAAGCCGTCGATTTGATTTCCTTTCATGCGACTCTCTTTCATACATGACATTTGCAGTAATTTATATACAGGAACGTAATACGAGCTTCAATTTTCATCGTAGACTTTTTGGCAGAAATTGAAAACCTGATTTTTCCTTGATTGGATCAGCTACCTCCGGAGTATTAATTTTAACTAAAATATCTGAGTAATAATTTCCGAGCTACAAATGATCGAAGATGAAGCACGAACAAAGTTGCAAAGCTTAGCAAGAACATGTTTTTAATCTGCGGAAAAATAAATAGCATTTCCGACGGATAAATTCGATTCTTTTTACTATTCACTTAAACTATTTCGATTCATGACAACACGATTTTTTGAACACTTATTAAAAGTTAACTTTATCCATTTTACCGAATGTAAAATTGATGTAGGGCCATGGAAAATTTTCCTCACCATGCTTTAATTACTTCGCATCGCGACGAATTATAACTCGATTTCAACTCTCCAGGCCACGAGGTCGTCGACGAATAAATGTCACGTCGCGTGACTGACATCTCAATGGAAAACCAGTTGTCGTAGTCTAGGTCGCGATGAGAGAAGTTTCAGCCTCTAGACAAGAACGTTTTATCGTTTGTAAAGCTTTCGTCCTATTTACAGAGAAAATTAATAAGCGATATTTTAATTCGTCAATTGTATATTTGCAATCAATTTTTATTTATTCACGAGAAAGCACATTTTCTACAAGCATCAAAAAATCTTTTTCTGCAACGCTAGAGTAATACATTCTTTTCATCTTAAATGTAAATATTATAACAATTATATTTTAATACATTATTTTTTTCATATTTTAAAAATCTTTTCCTATAGGTACACGGAAAAAAAATGCTGTTCAATTTAAAAAAAATGAAGTTGCTTCAATTAAACGTGTATGTCACGGGCTGCCACAAACATAAATAGTTAATTTAATTATATTTGCTTAAATCAAATATTTAAATTATTAAAACAACTATTAAATGTTTTTTGTTCATTAATATTAATGTTGCATTAACTAAATTTATTTAACTACACTGATGCTGTTGATACAATATCATTTTTTTTCCGTGTATGCATAAGAGAGAAAATATCGTTTTTGACATTAAATAATATAATTTACTACACTATAAATTATTAATTGTTTGTAACATTCAACTTGCTAATTACAGATGTATGCCGCGAATTTGGCTCAGAAGGCCCGCGAACTCAAACGCGAGAAGAGAAAGAGCGACACGCTGCTCTTCCAAATGCTTCCACCAAGCGTTGCCCAGCAACTCAAGCAGACTCAACAGGTCAATCCAAGTTGTCTCAAAATTATTTTTCCAGTCTCTTGAATAAAAAAATTTTTAAATCCGAAACTTGTTTTTTTCCGCCGCATTCGAGTTACGTAATAATCAACGCTTGATCGATTATTAGAACTTTTTTTATAAATTTTGCATCCTTATAACTCTAGAACTCTAAATATTTAAAAATCATAAACTCTAAATAAAATGGTAAATTTTATATTTTCATTTGTTTGTAACTCCCGAAAAAATAACCGAAATTCAATGATTAGTTTAAATCAGTGTAGAAAATATCGAGGAAGATAATTTTGTTAATATTTTTGCAATTAAATAAAATTTAAAAAAGTAATAATAAAAAACTGCACTTTAAAATTCACTTTTTTCTAAGTTGGTCTGAGTAAATTTTATCCATGTTTAAGGTTCTAGAGTTAAATCTCAATCTGCATCTGTGAATCTCTTAATTTTGGTCGTCATTAAATCCAGACTTTTTATAGATTCTTCGTCTTCCTAGAGTTTAAGTTTTTTTGAAGTTACTTTTCGATCTTCGGGTAAATAAATAAATATTCCAAATATTCCAAATTAATATTGGAATCGAGAATTCCTCAACTCCGTATGTCATTAAACGTTCTTTAATTTAAATTTTGCCCCCGATCCACGTTTCTTTTGATTAATTGATCGTGAAGGATAACAAGTTTTTTCATTACCTACACAGGTCGACAAGGTTTTATTGCAAAAGCAATGAGAAGTATTTCCGAAGGAATTTGGTGCGCTGAATCCAAATCTGACCTCAGAATTCCGCCATTACGTCAGGATTTTGAGATATTCAAACTTAAAAGTGCGAAAATGACTGTTTTCAAGGTTAAGTTGTGTCTTCAGAAAATTTTACCGACAAAAATTAATTACACTGTCGTAAAGTACGATTCTTCTTCTTTAATTTTCGTTCTTGAACGTCCTGATATGATTTTTTTTCACCGAGATATTGTAGATTGAAGTTTGTGCTACTTACATAAACTCAGATGAAATGATGCTGTTTCTTCAATTGATGCATAAAGTTAATCAAAATAAAGCAATATCAAGACATCGCTCTTTAGAAGATTTTCAGGTTTATTCGCACGAATTTCCACAAAATCCAAGACTCTCCTCGATCTCACGTTCTCTAGATTGGAACCACCACATTGAATTCCGCGAATAAATAATAAATCTATAATTCAATGATACAGAGAACTTCCGAATGAAAGTTCCCGCAGTCACTTAAGACGTTTCATTTTCTATAATATTCATGACGTGCATCAATTGAAGGTACAGCATCATTTCATTTGAGTTTATGTAAGTAGCACAAACTTCAATCTACAATATCTCGGCGAAAAAAAAATCATATCGAGACGTTCAAGAATGGAAATTAAAGAAGAAGAATCGTACTTTACGACAATGTAATTAATTTTTGTCTGTAAAATTTTCTGAAGGTACAACTTAACCTTGAAAATACCTACAAACAGCCATTTTCGCACTTTTAGGTTAGAATATCTCAAAATCCTGACGTGATGGCGGAGTTCTAAGGTCAGATTCGAATTCAGTGTACCAAATTCCTTCGGGAATCAGTATTATATTCCCTGCGATATTAAATACCCTATAATTTGTAGACCTGTTAATTATTCGATAAATTTGACACATAAATCATTTTTTTATTTATCAGGTACCAGCAGAGTATTACGAGGCGGTGACCGTTTACTTCAGCGACATAGTCGGTTTCACGGAGATCGCCGCAGAGAATACACCCCTCGAGGTGCGTCCTTGTCTGTTCTGTTCCAATGAGAAATGACCGATCGATCCTGAATCGAGTTTCCAAATTATGAGAAAGTTCCTCGAGCGATGCTCCTCCTGTTTGCTGCCGCGATGATGAAATTGCACGCATACCGCTCGAATTCTCGCAGAACGCGTGCAAGGACTATTCGAATCAAACGCAACTAATCATCTATTTCCATATGTAACATTCTCATTTCATGGTTTTCATTATTTATCGTTTTATCCGATTGCTCGTATTATTAATTCAATTTTATTTCAGTATTACTTCAGTTTTATCTGTCATTGTATCCAGATTTAATTTTCCTTTTTACGCACGGAATGTGATGAAACGTAATGGATTCGCGTCCAGGACATTGACGTAACATTATGACAAAAGTCAGTTTTTCCTCCAGGTGGTGACGTTCCTCAACTCGATCTACAAGCTGTTCGATGCGCGCATCGAGTGCTACGACGTTTACAAGGTGGAGACGATCGGGGACTCCTACATGGTCGCTTCCGGTCTGCCCGTTAGAAATGGTAAAAGTACGAAACTTCCCCCCTGCTCCACGTGTTGTCTTGAAGCATGCTCGATGTAGTGCGACACTTCCCTTTTTCTCCGTGCACATAAATTCCTTAGGTCCTGGACGAAATAAACATAAAGTCTTTCTCTTGCCTTCTTATACTTTGATGTTTGCTGTTCTTTTGGGTTTCTTTTCTTCGTTTAATACACTCTTTACTCGCAATTTCGCGTCCCTCTCAGGTGACAAGCACGTATCCGAGATCGCCACGATGGCGTTGGACCTGCTGGCGGCTTCGTCCGTGTTCCAGGTGCCCAAACGTCCCGGCGAACGACTGCAGATACGAAGCGGGGCCCACACCGGGCCCGTCGTGGCCGGTATCGTCGGCAGCAAGATGCCCCGTTACTGCCTCTTCGGTGACACCGTGAACACTGCGAGTCGCATGGAATCAACAGGCGAAGGTATAAATAGCTGAGATTAAGCAATAAAAACATTTTTTACATCTTTTATTTTCTTCAGATCGATGTATATTCCACTATATATTTGTACTTTCCATTATGTTATATACCGATTAATTCTTTATGCTATTTTAAGCTTTGCGAATCCACATCAGCTTAGAGATGAAGAAAGCACTCGACGCAGTGGGTGGTTTTAAAATTGAACATCGTGGCCTTGTCGACGTGAAGGTATTTTAATCTACTAATATATAAAGAGAAAGCCTGTTTGTTTGTTACCGCATAACTCAAAAACTATTGAACCGATTTCCTCCAAATTTTGACACCATATTCTCATATACACTAGGACGGACATAGGCTATATAGTATGTCTAAAAATATTTTCATTATCCAGAAATTGACGTTTTCATTTTTTATCATTTACGGCTGTATTAATCCGTGTAGTACAGTGATGTCACCGCTAGGCGGTGCTTGGCTTCATCCAGCCGCAAGCAGATTGCATCATGATACAGTTATTGATGTTTATTCATGAGAAACATAAAGAAACATAAATGTAATCAGAAGCCAAAAAATAATTTTCCAAAAATATCACTTCCAATACGTATGATTCGGTCACACTATTATCTCGGGCGAAGCCGAGACGGGGCACGCTAGTTGTTTATATAAATTCTTTATGTCAATTATAATACAGATTTTTCTTTAATCCATCGACATAATTCTTTTCTGATTTTATTGCATATGTATTTGCATCGTTCGAAGAATGTCGAGATTTTCAATTAATGGATAATTCATTTTTTTCGTCGATAAATTTTGAATGATCTCGTTCTTCCGGCGCGAGTTTCATTTCCGGCTGCGCTTTCCCCAGGGCAAGGGCCTCATGGACACGTACTGGTTGGAATGCAAGGACGGCGGTATCGCACGTGCCGCCGAGCTTGACCTGCCGTCGTTCTTCGAGGACGTGCGACCGGTCTTCATGCGGCGTCTACGTGAGGAAGGTACCCTCTGATGTGAACCCTATTCCCGTCGGGACCTCTGGTACCTGAACCGGCGCCCGAACCCGTGTATCGTCCGATTGTCCCAGCCGAATCTGATCGACCACTTGAAGCGACCGGGCCAGGGTCGCAAGAACCGTCTGTCTCATCCGAATTTACACATCACCGTCAAAGCACCGCAATCGCAGTCGAGCATCGAATCCCAGGACTCGGGCACCTACGAGTGCACCCGCTCGACCACCCCTTGCCCGCCGAGTTACTCGCCCGCGAGTCAACGCAGCCGTTATTCGCAGCCGAACCTGCCGACCCTGCTGATCTCGTACGATCGACGATCGGGCGGCTCGCCGGATCGTCGCTACCGCATGTCGCAGCCGACCCTCAACTCCAGCCTGAGCGGCATCAATTCGTTCAACTTCGGTATGAGCCGCGGCAGCGGCGGCGGTCGTCTGTCCTACACCAGTCTGCGTGCTGCCTCGGGCGACAATAGCATCAACGAGGAGGAGAGGCTGTCGACGCCAAATGTGCACGCCCTGGGTGGCAGCGGAAGTCCCCGTGGCAGTCTGACGATGGAGCGAAGCTCGTCGCGGCTGTCGCAGCCGGACGTGCGCCGATTCATTCTGCGGCAGGATAAACGCGAGCGGCTATCGCAGCCCACTCTCGTCACCGGCGATTACTACCCCGGTCGGACGCAACAACGACTGTCCCAACCGTGCCTCAGCAGCGGCGGTATCGGCATGCATTCACCCTCGCCGCCACCCTTCCCTCTCAAGCACAAGAGATTCGGGCCCGCCGTCTTGCAGGCAAGTCAGCGCGATCGTCTGTCGCAGCTGGACATCGGTGCTAAGTATCGAAATATCAAGGAGTTGGGAGTCGGCGGCAATGCCTCGCAGGTGAAGTTCAATCGCGACCGATTCTCGATACCGGAGCTGGAGACGCAGAACGATCTACGGTTGATGGCCGGCACACCCAAGCAGCGCTTCAGCCTGGACAGTCAGCTGGCGAAGCAGCGCTTCAGCCTGGACAGTCAGGATAGCTGCAAGTCGCGATTACTGCCGATCGCCAGCTCGCCGATCTTCGAGCACCAGCAGATGAAAACTGAGGAGCTCATGGGGATAACGTCTGACCGATTGAAGAGTCCCACCTGCGAGGGTCTGCAGAGCGTGATCGTCGCGAGCACGTCGCCGATCTTCCCGCCTGGCGAGAGGCGATTCCTCGCGCCCGATTTCCCATTTACGAGTAGGAAACTGTCCAAGTCACCGTCACCGCCGCCCAAGTCGGAAGTCATCTCGAAGTCTGCGCGCTCCGGCAAACCACCGCCGATTCCGGTCCGGGAGAGGATGTCGGTGCCGGAGATCAGAAACTCGAGCTTGCGCCGTCTGTTGGACCCGCCTGCCCGGCAGCGGCATAGCATCGCCGGAAACCTGAGGCAATCGCTATTGTCGCCGGTGAAGCTGCCAGAGTTCGGCACCGGCGGCAGGAAATC
>CABEGB010000327.1:0-44061 GCA_901521435.1 Crematogaster levior
GCTTCCTCTCGGTATCCTACGAGCTTGGGGCAGTAGACAAAATATGGTTGATTGCGGAAATTCACATTGACTAAAGTGAGTTCAGGGTGGACTCTTGATCGATACCAGTGCATCTGTGAACAGAATAAATGTATTAATTTTCATCCAGGATCCACATGGGCTATTTTTAGTTTATCAATGTGTACTACACGGGGTCTCGTTCCTACAAGAATTTTAACGTTATTTAAGGTAATACTTCAATTATTTCATATGGACCGACATATTGGTCAGCGAATTTTCCTTTTCGCGGTTCCTTCAATAAGAATACATACATTCCGACTTCGAATTTTCGGGGATTGAGTCGTTTATCATAATATTTCTTACTGATTTCCTTTGAATTAATTAGGTTTTGACGAGCTTCTTCTTGAGTATCATGTAATTTGTTAAATAGATTCGTTATGTATTCTTGATACGTAGGTTCTAAATTATCTTCTATGGGAGGATGTGAAGACGGCTGTCGCGCCAATTTTCCGAAAATGAGTTCATACGGGGAAAATTTGGTTCCTTCATGTACACTAGTATTGTATGAGAACATAGCCATACTAATATAATTATCCCAATTATCTTCTTTATTCACTTGAGTTTTAAGATACTGCATTAGTACGTGATGCGATCGTTCTATTGAACCGTTTGATTGAGGGTGGTATGCAGTGGTTTTGAAATGTTGTATATTAAATTTCTTTGCCAGAGAACGCATAAGAGTAGATAAAAAATTTGTTCCTTGATCTGTAAGAATAGTTTTGGGAGTACCGTAGATACATATAAAATGTTTAGTAATGGCATCGGCGATTGATAATGAAGATAATGATAATGAAGTAATGAGTTGCTTCTTTTAGTGGAACTGCGATAGAACATTTAGTTAATAAATCTTGAATTGTTAATATGTATTGATTTCCTTTAGTGGTGATTGGAAGTGGTCCCATAATATCCATTGCTACTTTATCAAATGCTGCTCCTGGAGTATCGGTAATGATCATTGGCTGCTTGGTTTTTACTCTGGTTAATTTCTTTAATTGACACGTTCTGCATTTGCGAATAAATTCCTGTATGTCCCTTTTCATGGATTTCCAGAAATAATGAGGTCTTAATCGATTGTATGTTTTAGTAACTCTTTTGTGTCCACCATAAGCAGAGGTATGATTTTCAATAATTAAAGCTTTACGTTTATCTTCTTCAGGTATTTTCACAAGATTATGGTAAACAGTTAATTGGCAATTAGTTTCGGCAAGATATTTCTTAATTTGTTTAATAACATAAGACCATGGTAAGTCATCAAATGAATTCGTTTTGCTGATGCTAATGGAAGGGAGTTGTAATTCAGTAATAACGTCAACTAGGGATTGCAGGCAATTTTTTAGTGTTTGCGGTTCTACGAGAGTTCGATTATTATACTTGATGAGTAATGTTATTAAAGTATTTGCTTTAACCGTTTTTACATTAGCTCGTTCGTATGTAAGATTTTCGTAATGTGGTAGGAGGTTTGCTTTTTTTATATAATTCAGAGCCATTATCAAAAGGAGTTCCATTCAAATGCACAAATATAACGTGGTTGTCTTTTCGATTTAGTAAATTTTCGCGGCTTTCGTTTATTATTAATTTATCGAATTTTTCAAGCGTCCGGGAAGTTTCCTGATACGGTACGGAAATCGGATCAAATAATTCTTCGTAGAAATCAGCATCATCGCCTTCAGATTTGTACGTCTCGTATTCGCTTTCATTGTCGTTAGATATTTCTTCAATAGTTACTTTACTTGAATTTAGAGGGGCCATCTCTATATAATCATTGCTGATACTTAATTCACTTTGTGGTATTTGTTGCTGTAAATTCACGTAATTATTTTTATTACGGGGTACTAGAGAAAGATTTGCAGAATTAGAAGGAGTTTTACGATTAAAGGAGAATAAAGATTCGTCTGAACTATCTTCTTCGTGAGTTTCGATTACGGGAAATGCGTGACTTTCTGGGGGATTTCTAGACAGTACATCGGCGTTACTATTCAATGTTCCTTTCTTATATTTGATCTCAAAATCATATTCAGCTAATTTTGTTCACCATTTCCATAAGTGGGAAGATGGATCCTTTATAGAATGTAACCAGACTAAAGGTTTGTGATCAGTGATAATAGTAAAAGTTTTTCCATACAAATAAGGTCTGAAATGATTTACACAGTAAACGATGGCTAGACATTCTTTTTCAATCGTGGAATAATTTTGCTCGGCAGAGTTTAATATTCGAAACGTGTATGCGATTGGTAAGTCCTTTCCCACAGGACCTTGGCTCAATACTCCTCCGATAGCATATCCGGATGCATCGCAGGTGAGAATGAAAGATTTTGTAAAATCTGGATATTGTAATATGGGATTAGAACACAACGAAACTTTTAGGGAAGTGAATACTTCTATCTGGTTTTCTTGCCATATGAATTGGCTGTTCTTTTTCAATAAATCAGTGAGAAGTTTCGCGATCTTCGAAAAATTAGGAATGAATCGTCTATAATATCCGGCTAAACCAAGAAATTGTTTAATATTTTTAGGGTTCTTAGGAGGGAATTCTGCGACTGCTTTTACTTTATTTAAATCTGGCTTAACTCCGTCGGAACCTATTATGTGTCCAAGATAAATGACTTTATTTCGTAAAAATTCACATTTATCGGGTTGTAACTTTAAATTTGCTTGTCGTAAACGTTGCATTAATCGCGTAATTTTAATTTCGTGTTCTCTTAAAGATTTAGTATAAACGACTATATCATCCATATATACAAAAAGTTCGTTTCCTTGTAAACCTGACAAAACATTGTCCATTAATCTTTGAAAAGTTGCAGGGGCGTTTCTCAGTCCGAATGGCATGCGTTTAAATTAATAGTGACCATAAGGGGTCGAGAAAGCGGTTTTATGGGCATCCTTAGGTGCCATGGGAATTTGATGAAAACCGGAGGCTAAGTCTAACACAGAAAAATATTTCGCGGATTAATTGATCTAACTAATTGATCTAAGATCTGTTATGTTGGGAAGTGGGTAAGCGTTTCCGATAGTTTTTTCGTTGAGGTTTCGATAATCAATGACCATACGCCATCGCTTATTTCCATGAGAATCTGGTTTTTTAGGAACAATCCAAATCGGTGAATTATAAGGGGAAGTTGATCCTTCAACTAGATCATTCGAAAGTAACTCGTTGACTTGTTTGTCGATTTCTTCTTTATGTATGGGAGGGAATCTATATTGCTTCGTATGAATTGGTCTTTCATCCATAGTTGGAATGAAGTGTTCGGCGGAATTAGTAGCTTCAAGAATATCGCCTGGCAAATGGAATCTATCTGCATTTTCATGAACTAGTAATTGAATGCTCTTGATTTCCTCTGAGTTTAAATGAACGAGTCGTAATAAGCGAAAAATAGTAGATGCTCGATTTTCTGAATCGGAATCACGTTTAGTAGGAGTTAGAGATAATTCGCTAAAATATATTGGATTGTCTATGCAGACGGAATTAGTATTGGAATTAAAATTGGAATGAGAACACATCGTTGGAAGCCCTCGGATTCCTTTGATGCTTCTCGAACTCAGCGAAGTAATAGATTCTAGCGAGTTACCGGTTACTGAAGGTCCTCGGATATCAGTAACATTAACAAGATTCAGTGGATTTTCGTGAACAGAATTCAGGGAGGTTTCACGAACAGGATTCAGTGAGTTTTCGTGATTCAGAATTTCAGGAGTCACCGAGAGTCCTCGGATCCCAGTGACGTTGTAACTTATCGAATGCCCTCGGGTTTCGACAAGATTACGTGGAGCAGTGGATTCAGTGCGAGCTTGTATAAACTCAAAGTCTTGCAATTCCATATACGGAATTTCTATTTCGTATTCTTCCTCAGAAGTATTAAAAATGGGCAGATAGGCTCTCCCATCTGAATTGGTAACTATAGCATCTCCCAAATATACTTGCTCAGCTACGAAACAACGTGGCAAATACCCGACGTGTTTTTCTGGATTTACAATATTATTAAAATGGCATTACGGATCTTTTTTGAAGAGTCACTTTTCTTTTTTCAAAGGGAATTTTCGTACGATCATAACATAAGCATTTGTCTTTATAATTGATACTGACAGATTTTCCTTGTAAGAACGTGTTCCCAAGTATTCCATCGTGAGGGAAGCTTACGGAATCGGATATTACATGAAACTTAGTTGGTTGGCCTAACAGAGATATGGTAACAGATCCTAAAGTAGAAATTACTTCGGTGGAAATTCCTTTCAGAGGTACGATATCATTTTTGTCGATGTTGACTCTAGAATTTAAAGATTTAATAAGATTTATACCGGGTCCTGAGTCTATCATAAAATTGCAAATATCTGTCAGATCAGGCGAGGAGAATTTAACAGAAGGCAACTTAGTAGTATTTCTCACGGTGTAGATTTTGTAGGCACGGGGAATTGCGGACTTCCTCTTTGATTTAACGCGACGTTTGCGGAGATTGTGGGGGAAATTGTTGATATCGTGAGCGGGAGATTGTGGGGGAAATTGTTGATATCGTGAGCACCCTTCTTGCGGCTCGTTCCGTCGAGCGCTTTCTATCGGAACGCCCTGAGTTTCCTGAATTATTATTCGATTCAATTTGGACTGATCCTCTCAAGAGATTTGCAATACGCGAGTTTGCGACATTCACTCATGAAATGTCCTGGATGTTTGCAATAACGGCAGATTTTTGTCTTTGGGTAGTTCGGACCAGGTTGTCCTGGAATCAGAGGTTTCACGAAAGGTTGTTGGGGGTTGTGCGGTGTATCATGATTATTGTTTTTATTATTGGATAAGCGAGGCGGTTGTTGTATTATATAAGTAGGATCGGCACGAGGAAGGTGATTCGAAAAGGTAGATTTCCGGCGAGCGTTTTCGATTGCCATAGTTTTGGAGAGTTGAACTGCGGCTATGATACTGCTTTCAAAAGTATAGCATCCTTCCAGTTTAACACGAATTAAGAGATCGGGGGATAATCCATTGATGAAGCTGGTCATGACGGTTCGTTCAATGTTTCGCTTTGTATCATCGTCTATAAATCCTGCATTACTTTCTCCATCAATGATTGCAGTTCGTAGTTCTTGTACTCGTGCAATGTAGTCGAAAATGTTTTCGTTCAGTTTCATATACATATATATGTATATATTGGCAAGTTCACCTCGATATTGGTCTACAGATTTATTTGGGCCGAAAATTAGTTTTAATCGTTTGGTAAGATCGTAGATGCTATAGTATGCGTGTCCCTGTAATTTGTTTGTAATGAACTGGATTAAATAATATTCATGATATTGTGGAATAAGCTCAAGAGCGCGTTCGCAGATTTTGCAGAAACGGAGTACGGACATGTTATGTCCATCGTATTTCGGGATTGTATCGATTGCATCTTTGAGTCGTATGGGAGATACTTCCTCTTCCGGGCTCCTTTGCCGTGATGTGTTACTGGGGGGCATCGCATGCTGATTATCGTTGACTTACCTATTTAATGCTTCAAATTGTTCTCCTAAAACTGCTAATTGTTGTGACAGTTGTCTAATAGCTTGAACGTCAGAGTTATTTTCGTTTCCCAAAGTCTTCTCCCGTTGCTCTATCTCCTGTTGCCTTAGTAATGCTTGTGTTTGTTCTCGTAATCTTTCTTCTTTTTCTCCTAATCTTTGCGTATAAAGTTCTAATTCTTCTCTTGTAAGTGGTTTCTCGGAAGTAGTTGCTCGTGTTTGTGGCATTTTGTCGTTTGAATTAGTAATAGATTCAGAAGATTTTCGTTGTCACGTCCCAAATCCGGATGGTTCGGCAAGAAGAATCTTACTTTGCCACCAAAATTATGTTACGCAACTGGAAGTTTTTTCTTCCTTTTATTTATCCTTCCTGGAACCTACCTCAGTGGTGCTTTAGAAGGTGCTCTTTATTTATTTTTTGGACAACCTGCTGGGCCGGCTATATCCAGGGTGCGCCGAGAGCAAAATCCTTTGTCGTTCGATATATCGTGGTGTATTCAAATAAAAGGACGTTGTGGTCGAAGAATTGTTTATAATTATTGTATTTTATTTCATTCCTTCCTTGTTACATAAGAAATACAAAAATTGCATGAATAGTAGTAATAGTAGTAATGGTAATTAGCGAAGTTATAAATTCGTATATTTGATATAGAGATAAAATAGCGATAATAGTGATAGAATTATAGATTGAATATTTTATTCCGTTCGATTAAATAATTCATCAAAGAGATCGTAATAATTCGGTTCTTTTTCCGGATTATCGGTTTCTAGTGATTGGAATTCGGAATCTAATGCAGCCAGGAGGGTATCTAACGTCGATTGTTCATTAAAATTTCTGGCGTCGTCTTGATTGGTTAGCTCAAATATATTCTCGTTGAAGAATGGAATGGTGTCCTCGTCCTCTTCTAGATTTAATGTATTTAGAAGGGGGTCCTCTTCAAGTATAGGCGCGAGGGGTGAGGGAATTGATTCTACAATAGAAACCGGCGAATACGATGGCGCAATATCCTTTGGGATTGGAGAAGGTGCAGGAAGTACGTTATCAGGTAATGGAAATTCTATGATATCTCGGGTAGTAGATCCAGATCCATGGAATTCTCCAGGAATTATAAGAGGGGGTGGAGTTGTCGAAGAAGAAGTTATGGATTTCTTGCGTGACGTTATTATAATAGCTTCGCAGGTAAGAATTCTATGAGAATTTTGTCGAAGAAGATTTTGACTATAACCCGTGTATTTATTTCTTGAGGTGTCAGTACGCGCAGATTTATACGAGCGCCACCTTGTCGTGTGCATCGGCGGCTGATCACACGCCTATTACTGACTGATGTAGATCGTCTAGTCAATGGATTTACTCGTGCTCGCGGAGTTACCATCTGCCATTAATGAATACGTATAGATCTTTCCATTTCCCAATTAAGAAAAGATTATTTAAAAGAAATTATACACTCACGTTGTTGGTGATACGTATCAAATTTGTATAAAAGTCGGTTAAGAGGAGTTGGATTCTTTAAATTTCTACCACCTATAGATTTAAGTTAATATTAGTCTTGGAATTGAATATAAATTATACAATTGAAAGAGAAATGGGGAAGGCGGAGGTTGAAATATTCTTTGATGGAATATGAATTTACTTGAGGTTGAAAAGGGAAAGTCTCTTGCAAACTTCCTTTCAAAGTTTTAAAATATTTAATGAAAAGGAATCACTGCAGTCTGCTAGCAACAAATCTCTTGGTTCACCCGAAGGGAATGGTGCTGGGTCGCTAATCGACTCGGATTCTGCGGCAGGCGCTTACTCTGCCTTCCATTTAATTGTTGTTCAAGTGGTTGATTAAATCGTTTAAGACAGAATCTCATGTGATATATGTTATGGCGTATCACTCAGCACTACACGCAAGGTTGAGGAATTCACGAGAACTCACTTACACCAATAATTATATGTCACATGTGGCACACAAGAGGTACAGTACGTTCAGCTGCAGTATGTTCGTAGCAATTGTGAAGTTAATTTATAAAGAGAGACTTTAGGATTGTCACAGGATATAATAAAATCTATGAATGTGTCAAAGGACTTGTACTAGAAGATGAAAGATAATAAAAGACAGTGAGCTTAGTAAACTGAATTATAATTAGGTAACAATTTATCTTTGGCACGCGCGAGTTATAAGGTTTTTTTTTGGTAAGGATGGGGAAATCCTATTTACGGATACCCGCGGGCCCATGGGCTGAGGGGGCACCATGAACCCGCAGGTTATGTGGGACTCCTCGCAAGACACGGGCAGGGACCAACACAGCGGGAAGGGGGAGCGTCACCTCTCTCCCCATCCCTAAAAGGGAGCCGCGCTGGGGAGAGAGCACCCCCCCCCCACTGCGGGCCCGACCCGTGCCAAAATGCGAGACTACCCACTAAAACCCCACCCGGTGGCCTTCCTTGACCCCTATTGGGGGGGACCAGGTATCACCAGAGGTATTCTTCTGATCCCCCCCGGGTGTGACCCTATCGGGTCCCTTCCTGTTTAATAGGGGAGAGCCGGCCACCACCAACTCTCCCCCCCCTACCCGAGGGGCGCCGCCGTGCACGGTGGGCCTCACACCACCGGATTAAGCCGAGGCTGCCCGACGCCGCCCCCCCCAGTAACCCGTCTCGCCTGGGAGGGGGGCTATTCCCCCCGCCCAGGCCGGGCCCCCACCCTTGTCGGGCCTGGACAGAACCAGACCGTCCAAGGGATGGGGGCCCAATCCTCCGCCGCCCCGGCCCCGCCTCGGAAACGTCCGAGCGGCCCGGGGCGGCCCGGCCCGGTGGGCCCGGGAATCCCGGGACACCACCGGCCCGTCACAAACCCGGAGCCCTTCACCAGTGGACCCGGCGAACCGAGTCCACCGGATCCAGGCTCCCACCTCCTGGCCGCCCCAGCCCCCCCGAAGAAGGACTGGGGCAGCGTCCCGGCCCCCGAGCCGAGCCCGGCCAGGCCCGGGAGAGGGGGGGGCTGTCCAATCAAGGGTCCTCCCCACAAACCCTCCCCCGGGCCAGGCCAAACCCGGCCCAAGAGCCCTCCGCCGCACAGTGGGATGAAGTATAGGGAAGCCCGGACATAGAATTTGAAAGATCGAAATAGTAACAGAATAAAACTTTCTTTGTATGAAATATTGTTTATAAGGGTTTTGAAGATCGTTGAGATCGAATTTGAAGTCAAAAATTCAAAATTCAAAATAGTTAATGGACTAAAAAATAAAAATGTGCCCAATTGTCATGAAACTTGGTAAATAATTAATTTGAACTCGATACATCCGTGTCTCTATCATAAAATTTAATTAATTATTGTCACAAAAAAAATACTTTCCATTAACTTTTATCGAACTAGTCGAAAAATAAATCAGATGTTGAATTTGTACACTTATAGTAAGATGGAAATTTAAATTTTAAGATATTACGCCTGTAGTTAGCCTGTAAATTGTACAGTTACCGGAGTCTACCTCGTGGCGGTTACAGAGCGATTTCAGACTCCTTTGGGGTGCTTGGAGTCCCTTGTTTATCGTGAGTCCCCTTGCCTCTCACGAACCGGAGTTCTGTTTTTCCGGGAAATTATGTATTTGCTTCTCACAAACTAGAGTATGTTGCGATATCATTTAATTCGCTATCCGGATCTGATGTACTCGAAAAAATATCTAAAACCTCAGGAAAGTATTCTTTTTTTTGCAATCGCGATGTTTTGGATCTTATGGCTGAAAGGTAAGGATCTGAAATCAATAACAAATAGTGGAAAACATCATGATTTGTGGCTTCACGAGTCATTTTTCGGGCGTGTCCTTCTCTTATTTTTCGAAACTCTTTGTGTCAAGCTTCCACGACTTCTTCTGACAATTTCCCAATTGGTATTAAGACATGTTGCATTATGTCAGCTCCGTGTATTAGGATCTTATGTACAGATATTGGCATATAATACCAGCCATAGAGTTCAACATATAGCTCGGCAGTTTTTTCTGCAAATTTTCCAAATTGCTGCGCATTTACTTCTTCGCCGGAAGCAATTACTTGGAGAAGGATAGCCAATCTCCTGACTAATACTGCGTGTTGGGGCAAGGATTTGAAATAGAATATATAACTACTCACACAGATGGATCTGTGAGAAGATTGTCACACAATACTTACTTTGAAAGAGATGTATACATAATATAGTATAAGGTTATATATTTGCACTTATTGAATTAAAGGAATCTTAATGAGTAATGAACGGCTTTCTTCATAGCGCTGAATCATATAAAAGAGGGTAGGATGAGACTCCGTGTTGAACAATGAGGACTTATCTTGATACTGAATGGCTCGTTCCTTGGTTGGAATGACGGTCGGTTACCAGGCCTTTTTTCTTTGTCTCTGTATCCTTTCACTATCCTTCCTCTTTATTTTCACCAATTTTCTTCGGACGGAATCTGTAAAAAATCTGTTGAGAATCTGCCCGAGTGGCAGCCTAGTTCGCGCCCGAATGGCATCCAAAATAGATACAAGGATCACGTCCTTCACGCCCGAATGGCGTCCAAGATAGATACAAGGATCACGTCCTTCACGCCCGAATGGCGTCCAAGATAGATACAAGGATCACGTCCTTCACGCCCGAATGGCGTCCAAGATAGATACAAGGATCACGTCCTTCACGCCCGAATGGCGTCCAAGATAGATACAAGGATCACGTCCTTCACGCCCGAATGGCGTCCTTCTCTCCTTCTTCCTTCCCTCCGTCCGAGCGAAAGATTCAACCTCGTGGCTTCCAATGCCCGAGTCGCGTTTTGATAACGTGCTAGTGCACTTTGCGTGAGAATCTTACTGTATCCTCCCTTCTGGTCGGTTTCGACAATAAGCTACACAACACGACCAATGCCAAGACACGCCCGTATCACTGCCTTTATTGAGGCAGCGGATTCCCGAACTTCCACACCTACGAGATTCGTCGTCTCTCCCGAATTCCAACAAGAGCCTTCTCAACGCCCCGCAACTTCGCTTCCTTCCGTTGTTCTCTCGAACCACACGCTTCGTCACCAAATTCCCGCTACCTCTCTCCCCTTTCCAACAAAACGACTCTCGCGCTCTCGCCGACGCGACACCAACCGCATCCTGCCTCGCCAAGCAGCGCCCCTATGCGTTCGCGCTAACGCTAGGGTACGCGGGAAGTTTGAACATAACCGCCCACCTTCGTTAATATGCTTAACGAACCGATTACAATGTCTCCTCGATAACAGGGAGAGGGCAGACCTTTGTGACTGGTCGCTTTAAAACTGATAACTGAGTACGGATGGTAACTACGCGTGTTAAACCATCGTCCCCGGGGTGGACTTGGATTATACGCCCGAGAGGCCACTTAGCGGGAGGATATCTTTCATCAGTCACCAGCACCAGATCACCAACGTTCAGAGATGGAATCGGTGTTTTCCACTTGTACCGTTCGTAGTACCTTTGGAGGCATTCCTTAGACCAACACGTCCAGAAGCTTTCTAATAGTTGACGTCAGCTGCCACCTCGACAAGTGTGAGGTCTTGATTGTCTCGATAGTCGGTTCTGGTATCAAAATAGGGGCACAGCCCATTAACAAATGTCCTGGTGTTAGCGGAGTAAGGTCTTCGGGATCTTCATTGAGAGGTGTAAGCGGTCTTGAATTAAGCACTGCCTCTATCTGTGTCAATAGAGTGGAGAACTCTTCGTAGGTCAACAGTAAATTTCCGGCGACTCGAATTAGGTGATATTTTACGGATTTAACCCCCGCCTCCCATTTTCCACCAAAGTGCGGAGCGGCCGGTGGGTTAAAATTCCACTTTGTTCCGTCATTAGCTAGCAGCTGAGCCAGCCGTTCGGATTCTTGAGTTGATTGAGAGAACAAACGTTGTAGCTCGGAATCGGCACCCTTTAGAGTGGTACCGCAATCACTCGAAAGTGTCTTACATATGCCTCGACGGGCCGTGAATCTTTTATAAGCTGCGATGAACGTCTCGGCCGTGTAATCCGTCACGAGTTCCAGATGAACTGCAGATGACGAAGAGCAGACAAAAAGGGCAACGTATCCTTTATAAGTCTTCGCGTTCTTTCCTTTCCAAGTTTTTATCGTGAAAGGACCTGCGTAATCGATCCCCGTATGGGTGAAGGGTCGGGAAGGAGTCACCCTTTCGGTGGGAAGCTGTCCCATTAACTGTTGCGCTCGCTTCTGACGAAAACGAGTGCATTTTACGCAACGTAGGATAAAGTTTTTTATTGGGACTCTGCCCCCTAGTATCCAGTAGTGGCGTCGTATGTAAGATAACGTAAGCTGAGTACCGCAGTGTAATGTTTTGTCATGAGCGTTAGCTATTATTAAGGTTGTTAAATGCGATTCTCTAGGAAGTATCAATGGATGTTGTTCCGCAAACGGAAGAAGAGAGCGCTGCAAACGCCCTCCTACTCTCATAAGGCCGTGACTATCTAAAAACGGATTCAGACGTAATAATGCGTTAGACTTTAACAACGACTCTCCTTTCGAGAGCGTGTTTATCTCTGATTTGAAATAGGATCTCTGTATAGCCTTTATCCAGAAGAGCTTGGATTCTTCTAGTTCCTTCGTGGTGATGATGGTTGAATCGTGGACACTCGAGTTTCCCTTGAAGTAGGAAACAGCTTTCCGACATAGAGCTGTGATACGAAAAAGCTTGATCAAGCTTGAATATCTAAACAGGAGATCCCATAACTCCGAATGTGCTCTAACAGCTAGAGACTTGGCAGATCTTTCCTCAAGAGGTTCGTGATGCTTGGTGGTTGGTGTCATGACAGGCCAATTTTCAGACGGTTCTAACAACCATTGTGGACCTGACTACCATATGGTTGATTCTGAAAGTTGAGTAGGCGTCAATCCTCTGGTTGCTAAATCAGCGGGATTTTCAATACCCGGTACAAATCTCCACCTTGCTTGAGGAAGCGTGTCTTGGATGAAGCAAACTCGGTTTTGTACAAACTCTTTCCAACGTGATGGGTGATTGGATAGCCACGTATAAGTAATGGATGAGTCCGTCCACATAAAGACAGGCACGTTCTTAAACGTATGAACACTGAGTAGGTGAGACACTAGTTTTGTTAGCAGACAGGCACTTGACAGCTCTAAACGGGGAATAGTGAATTTCTTCAATGGGGCTACCTTCGTTTTAGAGGCTAAGAGTGCGGTTTGCACCTCTCCTTGTGCGTTAAATACTCTTAGATATACAGCGGCTGCAATGGCATGTTTCGATGCGTCGCAGAACCCGTGAATCTCGGTAGTATAACTTGAATCGTAATTCACCCAACGAGGGAACTTAAGTTTATGTAGATCCGTTAAATTTTCGGTGAAATGCAACCAACGTTTCTTTACTGATTCAGGTAGAGGGTCGTCCCATCCTACCTTTGAGGTCCATAATTCCTGTATGATAATTTTTCCGGTAATAATGATAGGTGACAAAAGCCCGAGCGGGTCGAATAACTTCGCAATAAAAGATAATAACGATCTTTTTGTAAACGAGTCGTGTTCAAGCATTTTCACTGAGAATTGAAAGGAGTCTGTAGTTGGTTGCCAGCAGAGACCTAATGTGTGAACCGTAAGATCACTGTTAATACGAACCGTAGTGTCATTTATCCGATCTTCTTCAGGAATTGAGTCAATCACCGATGGATTGTTACTTATCCACTTTCGCAGTTTAAAGCCGCCCGCCATGCAAAGCTCGATCAGTTGTTTGGCGGTGTCCTTAGCTTGTTCGATCGTATTTGCTCCCCCGAAGATATCGTCCACGTATCTTCCCTTTTCCAATACGGGAGCTGCTAACGGATATTTTGATCCTTCGTCTTGTAACAACTGAATAAAAACTCGCAGTGAGAGATAAGGCGCACAAGCCAAACCGTAAGTCACTGTTGTCAATTCATAAGTGTGAATGCCCTTTTCCTGATGCTTCCATAATATTCGCTGAAAGGCCCAATGATCGGAGTGAACTTTAATTTACCGAAACATCTTCTCCACATTGGTAGAAAAGACGTAGCGGAACAAACGAAACCAAATTAGAACGTCAAACAAGTCATTTTGTAATTTAGATTCAATGTGAAGTATGTCGTTTAATGAATGTCCAGTTGTTGTGGGACTAGAACCGTTGAAGACTACTCTCAACTTTGTCGTGAGGCTTTGTTCTCTCCATACTCCATGATGTGGAAGATAATAGGTGTGCTGTGGTGGCGCTGAATCGTCTTAACGAGTCGCATGTGATTCAACTTTTCGTATTCAGTGATAAAGGAAGAATAGGCTTGAAAGTGTTCCTGGTTTTGAGTTAATCGATCAAACAGTTTAATAAGTAATTTTGATGCCTTTGCGTACGAGTCTCCGAGCAAAGTTACGGTCTTCTTAAATGGAAGCTTAACAATGTATCGACCCTGTTCGTCTCTCGAATGTGTGGTAATGAAATGATCTTCACACTCCTGTTCCTCAGCTGAGAGGTGCGATTTAGTTGTTGAAGGGATTTCTTCCAATGTCCAGAATTGACGTAAGAGATCGTAGAGCTCGGTATTCTGACAGATATGATATCCCTGTATGACCGATGAAACAGTACTTCTTTCTGTTGGTCCGGAAATAATCCAACCTAAATGCGTTTGTTGAGCCATAGGAGCGTCTTCTGGTCCCTTAAGAATTCCCCCTAAGAGTATGTGTCTGTAAACAACGACTCCGAGTATAAGATCAATAGAACCCGGGCGGAAATATTCAGGATCAGCTTTCTCATCGTTAGGTAAGTGTTTCCATGAGCTTGTGTTTTCCTCCTTTGTCGGTATGCATGTGGTGAGCTTTGGAAGAATGTGCGCAGATACTTTACAGCTGAAGCGAGCATCAAAGTGCGGCGAAAGTAAGAATGTCGTAATACCTCTTGATCTTGCTGATTTCTGCGCACCGACTCCTATGAGAGAAACCTGTGATGGTGTACGCGTTAAACGCAGTCGTTGTGCTAAGCGTTCAGTGATCAGGGAGACCTCTGATCCCTGGTCAATGAGTGCACGAGCTTTTGTGCTTCTTCCATCTTCGTGAGAGATATTCACGAGCGCCGTAGCCAGTAAAACACTCGTTGTGTCGTTACTGCTTTCTAGAGAGGAATGTAATACTTGAGCTTCAGTTCTGCTAGGTGTTGAATCCGATTCTGCTACAGCAGGTGTCGTTGAGGACTTCTGAAGAGGCGTCTGACTCGAATGAATAGAGGTGTGATGTTTGGCGGCACACTTAAAGCACCGTTTGTTACTCTTGCATTGTGATACCTGATGGAGTCCAAGGCAATTAAAGCAGAGTTTATGTTTTTTGATGATTGCAATGCGCTGCTGGGTCGTCTTGTTCGAGTAACTCGGGCAGGAGATGACATAATGTTTTTCCTTGCAAATTGAACAGATCTTGGAATCTGAGTAAGCTGACTCCTTTGATTTCCCATGATAATGAGCTTTTACAGTAATCGGGTGTGGCTGCGAATCACCTTTCCCCGGACGGGATCTTTCATACGCCTTTAGAGAACGTAAGCGAGAGACTAGAAATTTGTTAAACTGAGACCACGTAGGAATCTCCTCTGAAGAACCGAGTTGCTGCTCCCATGCTTTTACGGACTCAGAATCAATGCGTTGTAGGACAATAAAAATCAAAAAATCATCCCAATGAACTACTGGACGCTTTAAACTTTCGAGAGTTCTATAAATTTGCATTACATTGGTGTATAATTTTTCCAGCTCAACGGACGATTCCTTCGTCATTCGCTTAATAGACAACAACGACTGTAACGCTGCGTTAATCAACGAACGTTTATTTTCATAAAAGGCTTTTAATGCTTCCCAAGATTTCCCGAAATTATCTGCCGTCAGAGAAGTGTTCTTTAACAAGGAAGATGCTGTACCGATTAAACTAGTTTTAAGATACTGAAGCTTCTCGACGGAAGACAATGTTGAATTCTCGATAACGAGTGAGTTAAATAATTCTTTAAAGGACAACCAATCGGTAGGAGTACCGTTAAATTTGGGAAGGTCAATACGAAGTAGTCTGACATGATGAACGAACCCCGGTAAGCTGGAGGATGAGAGTGATACCGTCTGCGAAGATGACGTACTTGGAACGCTTCCCGTATCGCTATCTAGTAATGAATTTAAGCGTTCGACGACGCTCACATATTGCTCATGTGTTAGAGCATAAAGATCTGTAGAAAAATATAAGTGAGTGTTAATGGTGATTTTGTCATCGTTAGGCAATTCTTGAACTGCTATCAAAATAGCCTTATGGTCTAAGCAAAAGTGTTCCCAGTCGTCCTTTAAAGTTGACAGGCGTGCATGTACTCTCTGATGTGTTACATTATCCAACCCGTTCCTTACGAAATTCTCATATGCTTGTGATATCAACTTCGAAATTGTAAACTGTTGCTCAATGTGAGCATAAATGTGACTGAGTCTCATCCTATCCGGCTCGAAGGACCAATGTTGGGGCAAGGATTTGAAATAGAATATATAACTACTCGCACAGATGGATCTGTGAGAAGATTGTCACACAATACTTAATTTGAAAGAGATGTATACATAATATAGTATTAAGGTTATATATTTGCACTTATTGAATTAAAGGAATCTTAATGAGTAATGAACGGCTTTCTTCATAGCGCTGAATCATATAAAAGAGGGTAGGATGAGACTCCGTGTTGAACAATGAGGACTTATCTTGATACTGAATGGCTCGTTCCTTGGTTGGAATGACGGTCGGTTACCAGGCCTTTTTTCTTTGTCTCTGTATCCTTTCACTATCCTTCCTCTTTATTTTCACCAATTTTCTTCGGACGGAATCTGTAAAAAATCTGTTGAGAATCTGCCCGAGTGGCAGCCTAGTTCGCGCCCGAATGGCATCCAAAATAGATACAAGGATCACGTCCTTCACGCCCGAATGGCGTCCAAGATAGATACAAGGATCACGTCCTTCACGCCCGAATGGCGTCCAAGATAGATACAAGGATCACGTCCTTCACGCCCGAATGGCGTCCAAGATAGATACAAGGATCACGTCCTTCACGCCCGAATGGCGTCCAAGATAGATACAAGGATCACGTCCTTCACGCCCGAATGGCGTCCTTCTCTCCTTCTTCCTTCCCTCCGTCCGAGCGAAAGATTCAACCTCGTGGCTTCCAATGCCCGAGTCGCGTTTTGATAACGTGCTAGTGCACTTTGCGTGAGAATCTTACTGTATCCTCCCTTCTGGTCGGTTTCGACAATAAGCTACACAACACGACCAATGCCAAGACACGCCCGTATCACTGCCTTTATTGAGGCAGCGGATTCCCGAACTTCCACACCTACGAGATTCGTCGTCTCTCCCGAATTCCAACAAGAGCCTTCTCAACGCCCCGCAACTTCGCTTCCTTCCGTTGTTCTCTCGAACCACACGCTTCGTCACCAAATTCCCGCTACCTCTCTCCCCTTTCCAACAAAACGACTCTCGCGCTCTCGCCGACGCGACACCAACCGCATCCTGCCTCGCCAAGCAGCGCCCCTATGCGTTCGCGCTAACGCTAGGGTACGCGGGAAGTTTGAACACTGCGTCTAAACCCAGGATGCCTGCAGTTTTTTCAGGATCTTCGAAAAATTTTCGTGCTGTGTTGCCATCATTTGTATTACCGACACCTTGCTTCACAACATCAACTAAAATTCCGAGCCCGTTTCTCAATGCATCTTGTATCTGTTTTTTTCTATTGTTCCGCAAAGCTTTGTCCTGTGTAGTTCTTGCACACCACTTTTTAAATTCGATGTTATATGCTATGTGAAGCAAACACTCCATGCAACGAATCCACGCATGCAATGATGACATTCCATAATTATAATGTTCTTCTACAGGAATCTTTGTTGCAAGTTTTTTTAAATTATTCATCTCCGAGGGTTTGGCTTTACATATGTAACACACTGCCGAGGAAAGTTTCAGATAATGTTGAACACACTTTGCCATCAATCATTGTAAAAAGTAACTCGTGTTCAATCGAAATGCGCTCATTTATTTGAGTGGGAATAAGATTTTCAATTTCCCTTTGCATTCTGTCCCTTTCACTTTTCGTAACTTCTGGCGATTCCTTGATAAATTCAAAACGAATCGAACGACAAAACCAAGAAGATGAGGAATGCTTATTTTCCCAAAGAACCTCATTCGTAGACTTGCAAGTCAGTTTTAACGGCACAAAACTTGTTATAAAAATATAAGAATCCTCTATTTTCTTTGAGGTATGATCGGTGTTGAAGTTTTGTTTGTATAAACTTTGACCTGCAGCTCCATCGAATCCCCATTTTGATGTGAGCTGTAATGAGCCATATTCGTAACTCTTTTCTTTGCAGAGTTTTAATATTCTATGAGCTGTCACATCTAAGATTGCTTGCAATTTTACGCATGCTGATGATTCGGTAATCGTCACCGATTCTTCGGAAGGATAACACTCTTTTTTAGCTTCATTAATTTGATAATATGATGGAAAGTTATAAGTATCGTTTTCATTACAAATGTTCCTCAGTATATTATATTTAGATTTTGTTAGGTCAAGTGATATGTACATTAGGGCGGGTCGAAAAAGACCAAAGCGGTAAGATGAAAACGCGATAGTGCGGAAAAGTTGCTACAGCTCAATATAGAGCTAACGCAAAAAGAAAAATTGAAATCGGTCAACGTTTGACCCTCGCGCATCGAGGTCAAAATTTTATTTTTTTAAAATTTTTTACAGAATTTTCAGAAATAATTAAAAACGATATCAGAAAGTTAGATTGAATCGTGGTAGTACGGAAAAAATGATTTATGTTAGTCCTAATCCAGCAAAAGAAGAAATTTTAAAATTGGTCGAAGCTTGACCCTCTCACATTAAGGTCAAAAATTGGAAGTCTTCCGGATTTTTCACATTTTTTTACAATAATTTCCGGAAGAGTTTAGATAGCTACACTTTCATTTCAACATACTAAAACAATGCTAAGGTCTTATCCGTGTCAACTGTTGTCATTTAAACTAAATGTCAAAGTTCAAGTTGCCATTATTGAAAGGGGCAGATAGCCTACCTATAGGGACGAACGGAAACCTGATGACAACGCTATTCAACTGCTATTCTTTAAATCGAAATTATTCCTGGTACGTAACGGAGTTTCAGTATTTTCTTATCCCTGTCAGTACACCGTAGGAAAAAAGTGTTCTGAAATATAAATAATACTTATTGGTCGGACAGTATTCTGTGCAGCACTTAGCCCGTCATAAAATCTTTTAAGACGACTCAGAACTCACCGCGAGAAGGTGGCTGCACCTTGAGTTCCACCCACGCCCTACCCAACCAGCCAACCATGAGGCATGTAGCCAAGCGCATAGCGCTTTTATTTTTCTGTACGCAACATTTCTGCGAAGCCTGCCTTGCTCTCTAAGTTTGGCATTTCTTTTCGTGACTTTAACGTCGCTCTTATAAATCCGTCACGGTTTATATGGCCGTAGCACTTTTCTGATGCTTCAGTCACGACTTTAACGCATCGTTCGACTGACTGCGTATGACATGGAAAACCATGGACTTCCCAGCTAGGCATATTTCCTGTTTGAATAAGGGACTTGATTTCGTCGTCTGATACTCGGCGAAGCACCGGTGGGGACGACAAGTTACAGTCACTCCAGTCCACAAGATCGAAATATTCAGTGGCTTCGAAGTTTAAACTAGGAATTTTAAAATACCGTACTAGATTCTTGCCTCGAGAACGAGGACTGGAGACTCTCCAGTCCTCGTTCTCGAGGCAAGAATCTAGTACGGTATTTTAAAATTCCTAGTTTAAACTTCGAAGCCACTGAATATTTCGATCTTGTGGACTGGAGTGACTGTAACTTGTCGTCCCCACCGGTGCTTCGCCGAGTATCAGACGACGAAATCAAGTCCCTTATTCAAACAGGAAATATGCCTAGCTGGGAAGTCCATGGTTTTCCATGTCATACGCAGTCAGTCGAACGATGCGTTAAAGTCGTGACTGAAGCATCAGAAAAGTGCTACGGCCATATAAACCGTGACGGATTTATAAGAGCGACGTTAAAGTCACGAAAAGAAATGCCAAACTTAGAGAGCAAGGCAGGCTTCGCAGAAATGTTGCGTACAGAAAAATAAAAGCGCTATGCGCTTGGCTACATGCCTCATGGTTGGCTGGTTGGGTAGGGCGTGGGTGGAACTCAAGGTGCAGCCACCTTCTCGCGGTGAGTTCTGAGTCGTCTTAAAAGATTTTATGACGGGCTAAGTGCTGCACAGAATACTGTCCGACCAATAAGTATTATTTATATTTCAGAACACTTTTTTCCTACGGTGTACTGACAGGGATAAGAAAATACTGAAACTCCGTTACGTACCAGGAATAATTTCGATTTAAAGAATAGCAGTTGAATAGCGTTGTCATCAGGTTTCCGTTCGTCCCTATAGGTAGGCTATCTGCCCCTTTCAATAATGGCAACTTGAACTTTGACATTTAGTTTAAATGACAACAGTTGACACGGATAAGACCTTAGCATTGTTTTAGTATGTTGAAATGAAAGTGTAGCTATCTAAACTCTTCCGGAAATTATTGTAAAAAAATGTGAAAAATCCGGAAGACTTCCAATTTTTGACCTTAATGTGAGAGGGTCAAGCTTCGACCAATTTTAAAATTTCTTCTTTTGCTGGATTAGGACTAACATAAATCATTTTTTCCGTACTACCACGATTCAATCTAACTTTCTGATATCGTTTTTAATTATTTCTGAAAATTCTGTAAAAAATTTAAAAAAAATAAAATTTTGACCTCGATGCGCGAGGGTCAAACGTTGACCGATTTCAATTTTTCTTTTTGCGTTAGCTCTATATTGAGCTGTAGCAACTTTTCCGCACTATCGCGTTTTCATCTTACCGCTTTGGTCTTTTTCGACCCGCCCTAATGTACATCTCTAACGCCTTTTCCTTACAAATTGGTTTCGGATTAATTCGACAATTATTTTCGCAAAATTCTTTGACTTTTTTTATCGCATCTGGGTTTTTTTGCAAGTAATCTAGAATCATCGCAAAGTCGGTATTCCTATCCGTGTTCAATTTACTTTGTAATGCAAATATTAATACATCAGTGTCAGATTGCCTGATACTTTCTGTCCTCCTTCTTTTTTGTCGTTTAGACAATTCATGCCATGTTTTCCGGGCACGAGATGACGAAGAGTCATTAAAAGATGATGATGGAATTGAGGATATTGATGAAGCTGTTGCTGTTTCGCATTGCGAAGATGTCGGAACACTAAATACTGTATTCAGCCATATATCGTATAATGTAAGGAAGTAATTTTCCTTACGACCACTTTTAGACCATCTTTCCTGAAGATGATTGGAAAATAATCGTAGACATTGTTTCAACTTGATTATTTGATCGTTATTTAAATGTGAAATATTCCACAAGTTTTTAAATGAAACTAATTCCCACATCTTATTATGATCTCTGAAAGAAATCGAAGCTGCTCTAAACATGAAAAATAAATCACGATAAGTATATTCTTCCATAATTTTTTTCTATTTATGATGCAAAATGTATCTCTATTAGATATTTTGATATATATGCCTGGAATATATGCCTTAATAGCTGCCGGGGATATAAAAGCCGGGAAGTAGATACTGTGATTTAAACAAAAACACATCGAGCCTGTAGCGCGCAGCAAATCCGTGCGCGGCAGTTATATCGAAACGTCTCAATAATTAAGATACAGCAATTATTAAAGATTATAGACATTAATATAGCATCAGAGCATTTTTATTTGTCTTGATGAGACGCACACTGTTTGTTTAAACAATTTTTACGTAAACAATTTTACGATCGGTAGGTTTGGGCGCTACGTCGTTTTAAACAATTAAATTGTTTATAATTTTTGTTTGCTCTTAACAGCAAAATGACGACCGGATTCGTGTTCTACTCTCCCAAAAACATAAAAAAAGTGAAGTCGAGCTTTGGCACTAAAAGCTTTGGCACAAATTAAAAGACATATATTTTGATTCCTAGCGTATGCATTAAATCTCATATTGATGAGCAAAATTAAACTTTCCGCACTTTTCCGCATCTTGTGATTAGTCAATTTCGTTTCTCAGGGATCTAATGTACACGTGGAAATTAATATTTTCTTGGAAGTTTTTGGAAGTTTTTTGTAATTCATCGCGGAAGTTCAATTTTTATTTTTTCAAATAGAAGTTTGAACGAAGTGTATTATTATAAACATTTTTCATATATTTTATTTATGCAATACGTGATTTTAACCTAAAACATGTAAGAAATATAAAATAAAAAAATTTCTAACAAATGCCAACTTAAAAAGATTAGCACATCTTTAAATGCTACGATCGGTTTCAGGCACAATTTTCAAACTATAAGCCATATAAACGTTTGGAACACCCTATAGAGTTAGATAACATATTTTTATTCATAATAATAATAGATTATGATAAAACAACATTTTGAGAAGCGATTTTAACAAATTTCATGATTAAATTGAACAATTTTTTTTTAGTCTCTATGTCCGGGCTTTCTATTACTTCGTCCCACTGTGCGCCGTCCCGATCGTCCGAACGAATTCGGACGAGCGGGAACGGCCCAGCCCGGTGGGCCCGGGAGTTCCGAAACCCACCGGCCCGTCACGTCTTTGAGGCTCTTAGTCAGGAGGGACTCCTCCCCATCGGGTCAATGAAGGAGGTAGGAACCAACCATCATTGACCCGATGGATCAGCAGAGTCCCTCCCTAAGCCCCCTCACCACGACAAGGTGGCCTCAAATCGAGGGGGAGTTATAAGGTTCTCAATAGATTTAAGAATTATTAGATATTATATGTATAATCAATCAATTAAGGAAGTACATGAAATAATAAAATAGAAGTTACAAGAATTAGCAAAAATTATTTAAAGTTACATTAAAATCAAAGTTGTTGTTACGTCCCGACGATTGCGACTGCGGTTTTCCGCAGAACTCGAATCTTTTCGGCACGCGACCGTAACTTTCGGATCTACAAGCCCTGGGGCTCTTCCCGGGGATACCCACGGTCAGGGGGCAGGCTCGCGGTGTTGGCTTACTCGCGGTTTAATAAGAATGGTATGCTAGAGGCGCCTTCGCTTCAGGAGAGAGACGGCGAAAATTTATGCGGAGCGGACCTGTGATATTGCAACTATCGTTGGCTCCAGGCTGTCGAAGGGGCGTTCCCCTGTTCGAACAAGATATTCTAAAAATCCGGACAGTCAATGCAATCTGTTTCTGGTCGGACTTCAGTCAAGATAACACTACAAGAGGAGCATTCCAAATAGCGTGTGATAGGGGCCTCGTCTTCACCTATATAAAGACCGTGACGTGTGCAGTGTATGTATTCCCTGCGTACGTCGGATTCTAAATCACAATAACAAGGCGCGCAGAGCTGTGCGACGGGCTTACCGCTATGATCCCGAGTATAGTAACGATGAAACATGCAGTACGCGAACCAGCTCCACTCTATTAGTTCGTTAGAGAACACGGGGAGGGAGGAGAAACGCATGATCGTTTCAAGTACTTTCTAGCACGATTCAGCACTAATCTAACGTTATCACTTCCGGCGATGCAGCTCTTTCACGGGAAATCAATTTTATTTGCAAAGGCGGCGATGGTATCTCGAATTTTATTATCGTGGTTTATTCGTGGCGGCAGATGATGCGGGATAACAGCGTTCTAGTGTGGCATAGAGTTCGCGACGTGCTCGTCTTACAAGTAAACCTACCTTTGTGTTAATCGCCGATTTTAATGAAACTTGGCACACTTGTAGAGCAGTCGAAAATAATAGATACGTATTTTTTTATATCTGCAATGGTGCAAGTTTAAGGGTGATAACTACCCCTTGTATTTATAAGTATGAGTACTAACTCGTTGCATTTAAGCACACGTTATTAGAGTTACTTTTTAGCTTTGGAGATGATAAGAGAATTTTTGTATCACAAAAAAGCAAATTCAATGTAAAAATAATAAAATTGAAAATGGCGGATCCAAGATGGCGATCTGATAAATCAAAAGTCTCGCTCTTTGCATAACCCAGGACTAACCGACGAGGAGGTGGCGAGAATCTAGCCCCATTTTCTTTTTTTGTTTTTTTTTGTATTTTATTGTTTTTTTATGTTTTTATTTTTTTAATTTATATTTGTTTATTTTTTTTTGCAACGTCGCGTCTCATTTATATTCATTTTTCATATTTTTTGCAAAAATGATAAGAAACTTGCTATTCTGTCGATTATAGCGTTTGCGATGGTGATGGTTCCGGTTTCGTGTAGTCTGTGGCAGGCTTGTTCTCCGATTTCTTGGACGTATTCTCGTCTGCCGTTGTGGACTATCGAGACGTGTGAGTGCATTCCGCAGTAATTGATTATCCGGTCGATCTCGATTTTACACTGTGTCGTTGTAGTGTGATCATAGTCCGATAGCTGCATCAGTTGAACATACGTTTCCTCCTTGGATGGCTCCATATCTTCCATGTCGCAATTATCGATATCGAGGAGTGAGAGCGTGGTAATGTTGAGGCCTTCGCCTCCACAATCGTAGCCGATTAAGGCGGCTGCGAAAGGTAGATATACAGTAGTATGGCGGCTGAGAGCATGGTTACTGGTTGGTATTCCGTTTGGTACTGTCGGCTGTGTCCTCCGATGGCCGGTGGTTAAGGTTCCTTTCTTCTTCTTCGGTGGTGGGGGCTGGTTTGAGTTTGTTGGTGTGGACTATTCTAGTTGTTCTTACATTTATCTTAAGTTTAACATTATTATTTTCTAAAATTTCTATAATTTGATATGGACCTATGTATTGGTCCTCTAACTTTTTCGTTGGTTCTTTTAGTAAGTATACTTTATCTCCTACCTTAAAATTACGCGGATTTATTCGTTTGTCGTAGTATCTTTTTGACCTTTCTTTTGCGATCTGCAGGTTTTCGTGTGCGTTTCCCTGTATGTTCCTTATTTTGGTGTACAGATCGACGAGGTACGTTTCGTAGCTTTCGTTAATCAAGTCTACGGGCGGCGGGTCGCTAGTTGGCGTTCGGGCCAATTTACCGAAAACTAATTCGTGCGGTGTGTACTGAGTGCTCTCATGCACGCTTGTATTATAGGAAAAGCATGCTAAATTTAGGTAGTCGTCCCATTCGGACTTATTTTTTATTATTTGCTTTAAGTATTCCCATAATACATGATGGGAGCGCTCGATAGAACCGTTGGACTGCGGCCTATATGCAGTCGTTTTATATTGTTTAATTCTAAATTTCTTTGCCACTGCCTTCATCAGGCTGTTGAGGAAATGCGATCCTTGGTCCGTTAGGATGGCTTTGGGGGCTCCGTATACGCAGATAAAATTGTTTGTCAGTGCGTCGGCCACGTCAATAGCTCCGGCGTTTTTCAAAGGGATCGCTAACGAATATTTGGTCAGTAAGTCCTGTATCGTCAGTATGTATGAATTTCCGGAATGTGACGTGGGTAAAGGCCCCATTATGTCCATGGAAATTTTATCGAACGCGGCGTCGGGGGTGTCGGTTAATATCATTGGTTGTTTTGTTTTCCGCCTAACTAATTTTTTTATTGACAATTCCGGCACCGCCGGATGAAGGCTTCCACATCTGCTTTCATTCGTGGCCAGTAATATTTGTCCTTTATGCGCTTGAGTGTTTTGATTATACCCTTATGGCCTCCTATAGTCGATGAGTGATTTTCTGTTATGATGGCTTCGCGAGTGTTTATGTCGGGGATTCGTATGGTGTTCGTGCATACGGTGACACTGATTCCAGTATCGCGTATTATATTTTCTATTAGGTTTCGAATATTCTCCCAGGGTATGCTGTCGACACGCCCTTTACAAATGGAGAAGCTTCTAAGTCCGAGTTCTTTCACAACGTCCAATAACGAGTACACGGCGTCTCGGATAATTTCGCTTTCGGTCAGTTCGGATATTTTATTCTTTACAATTAGCACAATTATGTGGGTGTTTGTCTTGTATGGGATTACGCGGGCTCGTGCTATAGTAGCGTCTTTGATATTCGGGAGAGAGTCGGCTTCCTGCAACGTACTTGCGCCTTTATCGCATGGTATTCCCGATTGGGTGGTGAATATTACTATGTTATCTCTACGTGAAAGAATGTTTTCCGGTGTGTGTTGGAATTGAATTCTACAGCTCGGTTGGAAGTCATATGGCGCGTTGAGTGCGTCGAACAAAGCTTCGTCCTCGCTTGTGGAATAATCTGTTTCGATGTCAGAATATTCAGATTCTTCGCTATGTGAATCGTCGGATAAGTATCTTGGTTTGTTAGGAGGTTTGACGCTTATCTTATCTCGAGCGGATACAGAGTCTTTATCAAGTGCACGTGGTGTTTTCGTCGAGGTTTCGACGCTTATCTTATCTCGGGCGGATACAGAGTCTTTATCAAGTGCACGTGGTGTTTTCGTCGAAGTTTCGGCGCTTATCTTATCTCGAGCGGATACAGAGTTTTTATCAAGTGCACGTGGTGTTTTCGTCGAGATTTCGGCGCTTATCTTATCTCGGGCGGATACAGAGTCTTTATCAAGTGCACGTAGTGTTTTCGTCGAGGTTTCGGCGCTTATCTTATCTCGAGCGGATACAGAGTTTTTATCAAGTGCACGTGGTGTTTTCGTCGAGGTTTCGGCGCTTATCTTATCTCGGGCGGATACAGAGTCTTTATCAAGTGCACGTAGTGTTTTCGTCGAGGTTTCGGCGCTTATCTTATCTCGAGCGGATACAGAGTTTTTATCAAGTGCACGTGGTGTTTTCGTCGAGGTTTCGGCGCTTATCTTATCTCGGGCGGATACAGAGTCTTTATCAAGTGCACGTGGTGTTTTCGTCGAGGTTTCGGCGCTTATCTTATCTCGGGCGGATACTAGCGTATACTGTGTGGGTCTTGCGTCGAAGAGCGTTTCATCATCGGAGTCATTTATCTCAAGCGGAAATATTTGATTACACTTTGGGCTGTTGGGATTCAAGCATGCGGGGTTTCGAGATAGCGCGTCGGCGTTACAGTTTAACTTTCCGGCTTTGTAAATTACTTTACATATTCTGCGAGTTTCAAACGCCATCTAATTAAACGTGACGTAGGATCTTTTACCGAGTGTAACCAGACGAGGGGTTTGTGATCCGTAACTAAAGTGAATTCGTTTCCATATAAATATGGCCGGAAATAATTGACACAGTATACTATGGCTAAGAGTTCTTTTTCGATTACTGAATAGTTCTGCTCTGCCTTGTTAAGGAGGCGCGATGCGTATGCTATTGGCCTATCTTTTCCTATCTCTCCTTGGCTTAATATTCCGCCTATTGCGTAGCCTGACGCGTCGGTCGTTAGTACGAACGGTTTTGTAAAGTCCGGATGTTGTAAGAGCGGTTCCGTGCATAATTGGTCTCTTAAGTTAATGAATGCGGTCTCCTGGGGCTCCTGCCATGTGAAAGGTTCGTCTTTCTTTAGAAGAGCTGTGAGTGGTTTAGCGGTTTTCGAGAAATTCTGGAGGAAACGTCTATAGTATCCTGCTAGGCCAAGAAATTGCTTTATGTTCTTGGCGTTCTTGGGTCGTGGGAAATTTTTTACAGCTTCGATTTTCTTAGGATCTGGCTTTACTCCGTCCTCGCTAATAATGTGCCCAAGATATGTTACTTCTTTCCTCAAGAATTCGCATTTATCTGGCTGGAGACGCAGGTTCGCGCTACGGAGTCGTTCTGCTAGCTGGTTGAATTTCCGTTCGTGTTCCACGAGGCTACTGGCGTAAATTACGATATCGTCTAGATAAACGAACAAACTGGTGCCCTGAAGTCCGCTTAATATTCTGTCCATGAGACGTTGGAATGTGGCCGGTGCATTTTTCAAACCGAATGGCATGCGTTTAAATTCATAATGGCCAAAGGGAGTGGAAAAAGCCGTCTTCTGGGCGTCCTGTTTGCTCATCGAGATCTGGTGGAAACCAGAGGCTAAGTCGAACACGCTAAAATATTTTGCGCTACCTAGTTGATCGAGTATGTCGGTTATGTTCGGTAACGGATACGCGTCTCCGAGAGTTTTTTCGTTTAATGCTCGAAAATCTATCCTAGCCTCCAACGCTTATTACCCTTGGAATCGCTCTTTTTGGGGACGATCCACAGCGGCGAGTTATACGGGGAGGTAGATTCTTTTATCACGTCGTTCTTGAGCATATCGCCGACTTGTTTATTAATTTCACTTTTATGTATCTGCGGGTAGCGATACTGTTTTGTGTTGACGGGTTGATCGTCGGTGGTTATAATTTTGTGTTCGATAACATTGGTGTGGCTAAGCTCCTCCGTCGGGAGCTGGAATAAGTCGCAATTTTTGCTTATGATTTTCTGTACGTATTCGCGCTCCACGCTATTTAAATGGTCGAGTCGCAAGAGATTTTGGACTTGGCGTGCCCGTTCCGACTTAGTGTGAGATTGAAAAGTGTTGATAGAGGTGCCTCGTCCGCTAGCGGTAGGCCCCTTAGAAGAAATCTGGTCGATTTCTTGGAGAGTAACACTCGGGACGATAAGTTCCCTGTCGATATCGCTCGCGTTGATTACGCTAATGTATGCTTTGCCGTTCCGGTTTGTCACAACGGCGTCACCTAAGTATACTCCGTCGCAGACGCTAAGTCGCGGAACATAACCGGTCTGAACGTGCGGATTGTTTATCCTAAGATAAAACGTGGTTTGGCATCTCGCGGGTATTACTACTGTTTCGCGGGATGCGAATGGGATTTTTGTTTCTTGCCATTCGACATATTGTTCAGAAAGATTTATGTTAGTAGCATCGCGCAGGAAGTCGGATCCTAGGATGCCTTCCTGGGCGATGGGAAAATTGTTTGGGACCACGTGTAACGCGACGGGGTGTCCCATGAAATGTATTTCGGCAGAGCCAAGTGTCTCTACTTGTCCGCTTGTTATTCCACTAAGGTAGAGCGGATTGGTTTTTGTAATCGTTGTCTCAGGATGTAAGCTTCGCTCCTTGATTACGTTGGGCGCGGCGCCAGTGTCTATCATAAAATTAGTTTCTTGCAATAACCCGTCCGCGGATATTGTTACTGTAGGAGCGTGCGAGAATTCTTCCGGATTTAAGACTGCGATCCGGTGGCGGCGTTCTCCTCTATTTCGATCAGGTTCATCGGACGCGAATTCTTTCGTTCGTCCGACCGGGCTGCGTCCGTATGCCCTGGTGGACTGCGCGCGTTTCCCGATTCCGCCTTTCGGGCGTTATTATATTGTCTTTTGCGGCATTCTTCTAATTCATGCCCGGGGTGTTTGCAATACCGACAAATCTTTTCGGCTGGTCGGTTATTGCGCGTGTTTTCACTTGTTCGAATTCGATCTCTGTCTCTGGGGGGATCGTCGTTGCGTGGAGGATATGTGCGCGGGGGCGCATTCCTATACGACGTATTTGGACGTGATTGGTATGTTCTTTCGGGTGTGGAATGTGCGAGGGGTCTCCCGATAGGGTTCACGTTTCTGTATTCACGATCGTGTTCACTACGATAACGCGGCTCGTATCGTTGTTTGTCTAATTCCTGTCGCTTGGCGATAGCCTTGGCGGCGGCGAAGGCGTCCGTATGACGCTGGCGCGTTTCCGGCCCTATCTGTAATCGATATTCGAGAGGAAGTCCCTCGTAAAATGAGCGTGCTGTTAGGCTATCTATCTCGGACAGGAAATGGGTGTCGAGTCGTTTCTTTGTCCGGCGTTCAATATCAAGAATATTTGTGCGTAGGTCTTTAACACGACTTATATAATCTAACACGTGTTCTTTTGGTCTTAGATAAATGGTGCTTAGTTCTCCACGGTACTGATCTAGAGTTTTAGATGACCCGAATGCTCCTGTGAGCAGATCTATCAATTCTGTTACGGAATTGCACGGTTCGTCCTCTACTGCGTAATATGCACGTCCGCGCAGCTTGTTCATTAATAACTTGGTCAGGTTTCGCTCGGAAGCCAGGGGTATAATATCTCGCGCGCGTCGGCATGCCCGCGTGAATTGCGACAAAGGAATATTATAGCCATCGAACCATGGCACGGAGTCGGTTGCGTCGCGGAATGAGACCTTGGGGAAGATATCGGAGGGAGATTCACTGCGATTCATCGGGGGTGGCGCATCGTAAGGATACGGATTAAGATGAGGCTGGAAATGAGGGAGAATGGGGTGGCTCGGCTCGAGGCCTGTTAAGTCGGAGTTGTCTGACCATTTCTTTTCTATGTCTCGTTCTCTGGAGGAGATTTCGTTTTCGCGGGCTTCTAGGTTACGCGACAATATATCTCGTTCGCGTTCGAATTTTCGTCTTTCGGCGTCCATCTCCTCCATACGGAGTCGCAGTGATTTTTCTTGCGCCTTTAAACGCGTCTCTTTTTCTTGCATTGATCGTTCTATCACGGCGAGTTCTTCCTCGCGAGAGGCGAATTGCGTTTGTGGGCGATTGGAGGCTTCTTCGGGATTTGGATTCGATATTGACACGCCTGTTTTAGCGGCCTTGCTACGGGTTTCCCTGTCCATTGCGGCGATTTCGCTATCCCACCGCTGTCACCAAATTTGTTATGCCGTCACGGGTTGCGGGGTTTTTTAAATAATAAAAAGTAATCGAACCGTTGCGACGGTAGTACTTGGGATGCGATCCACCAAACTCTAAGAGTAGGCTTAAAGAAAACCCTTGCTTGTTACGCTCAAATAAAACGATTCTGAGCTATCGCAATTACTATTGATTCCGGTTCGTCGAAAGGACGTTCTTCCGAGATAGTTAAATACCTTAAAAAGTCTTGGAGTACTCTCGGACAATCAGGGCAGACGGGAGTAGGTCGATATTCAGTTAACGAAGTACGGCAAAAGGAACACTTCATGCAGTAATCGACGGGTCCAACGTGCCCAGAGATATGGATGCCGTGTCGAGTGCAATATATGTATTCGTTACGCACACTAGATTCTTGGCGACAGTAACAACGCGAGCAAAGAGGCACTACTGGTTTACCACTATTATCACGAGTACAATAACGATGGTACATGCAAAGTGCGGATTGACTCCAATTAGTCAATTCGGGTGAGAAAATAAGATAAGGGGGACGATCTCTACGTGGAACAAGGCCCATAGTATATCATGTCTTTCGACTCAGAGTTGTCCAAGAAAACTTCCAACTTCCGAGTAGTTCAGCATAAATTATTGAATTTATATGAAAGAAGTGAAAGGAAAGCGAACAATCGAATACTTCTTACCTTGGATGTTCTCAGAATGGTCATCAGCCAAGTAACTGCCAGAGAGGTAGGAGGAGGCTGCTTCCTTTGGCACGGCGTTCTTACGTGGTCGGTTGAAGGGGGTGATGGCGTGCGTGCAGAAGTTCTCGTCTTTGGAATGCGGCGTAGTCGTGGGTGGTAGGATGATATTGAATTCAACACTGACTTTACGTTTACACTGGCTCTATATTTATTGTCTATAGTTTACTACAATCTTATTAATTAAGCAATACAATATAAGTAAATTTATAAGGTAAGACTACAATTAGGATGAACGCGTGTTTCACAAAAGTGTTGCGAATTGATATAGAAGAAATTGAATCGATATAGAAGAAATTGAACGAGTTAGGATGGAGTCTCGAGAGACATGTCCGGACACGTCCGAACAGGTCAAGAACTGGTAACCGAAGAGAGTGAGTCTGGGCGCTCGCGTTCCGGCGTCGGTCGCTCCGACGCTCCCCACTCTTGGGTTCGCTCGCGTGGGGATCCTCGCGGTTCCCTATTGGCGCACGCATGGCGCATGCGCGTTCCGGGGCACGCCTCCCGCTGGAAGGGCGTCATCGCATGTGTTCTTAGATATATGGCTCTTATACTCTATTACAATAAATGTTTAAACTATAAAAGATATATGGTTTTATGGCTAAGATATGGTTTTTATACTCTATTACAATAAATGCTCAACCATAAAATTGACAATGACAAAGTTAAAATTGTGTGGGGGATATTACAACATCCCTCTTTCACCTGAATCCTTTGCTCCCAGTCATTAAATTTAATTATTCCAACTAATATTTATTTTATTTATAGGTGATTAAGAATAATTTTGATAGATATTAACCAGTGATTAGATAAAGAGTAAACGTAAGTGTATAATTCAATCATCTTTCCGTTCTTTTAGAATAACACACATACATATACTAATTTAGAGTTTAAACAATAGATGGTAGCTCCCCGAAATAGGAGAAATCCAGTTTATCGACCGAACATACCGACGGTCGGTAGGCGCATTAACCGCCGTAGGCGTGCTCCCACAGAGGGCGCACAAAGCGTCATTCGCGTTCGTACACCAGAAGAGATCAATGCGTTAATAAGAGACCATCCAGAATTAATAACCGAAGTACGAATCACCATACAAGCCCCAGCTAATGTCACATTTCTCCCTCCCCCTCCCCCTCCATTAATAGTCCCAGGACACTTTCACGGACAAGGATCCCCATCTAGGGACATTATCGAATTTCCTTTACTTCAAGAACCAGAAGAATTAACTCCTTCATATACACCTATAGAAACAGAGGGATTGGCTATCTCGTATTCCCCAGTGCCGTTCCCAGAACCAACCAACATCACTAATGAGAACGATCCATTACTAAACCCCTTGGATCTAGGAGGAGATGAGGACCTTATACAACATTTCGATGAGGGTTTATTCGACATAGGCATTAGCGAGAATCTCCCGGCATCAGGAGAAATAAGCCCAACTTTGAGCGCATTCATTGACGCATATCTGCAGGATTACGATTCCAGCCCTTTCAACGGGATTCAACTAATTCACAACGAAGATGTCAATATGGAAGACATATTTAATTTGATTGAATAAATTATACGATTATTGTAATATTTGTTTTATTAATAAATATCTTTATATGTACACTGTAATTCTTAGCTTTAATTGTTAAACGAAGAACTTCATCCAATATCGATTCCTATTGGATAATTCGAAACCCTTCATTGAATACATAGATAAATCTCGAACGACAAAGGATCTGCTCTCGGCGTTCCCAGGATATAGCCGGCCCAGCAGGTTGTCCTAAAATCAAATAGAGAGCACCTTCGGAAAAACCACCGAGGTAGGTTCTACGAGGGATAAGTCGCACGTAATAAAGCGTTGCGCAGCCGTTACGTTGAAACGACAACTACGACGTAACAAAAAATTTATTTTTGGTGGCAGCGGTGTGGGATTGATTTGCCAAAGATCTGGAAGTTTGAGAAAACAATTTAGTGAAAGGCGAGATAAGCCAAAGGAATTTGAAGAAGAAAAATCGAAGAGAATAGACCATTGTTATAATTTTATAAACCCAGCTCGTGAGGCCTTGTCGGATTCTGCCCACGTAGACTTGATCTTGATTTACCAAACTGCCATTTTATAAATCAAGATGCCTCAGACAAGATCAGCAACTGACAAACCAATGACGAGGGAAGAAATTGAGTTATATGCACAACAGTTAGCGGAAAAGGAAGCAAGATTAAGGGAGCAAGCACAAGCAATTCAAACAAGACAACAGGAGATAGAACAGCAATCGAGAAGTATGAGTCGTGAAGACGTATCTAATGTACAGATAATTCAGCAACTTACTCAGCAAATAAGCATTATGGGAGAACAAATTAACACATTGAATCAACGCATTTTGGAAAATCATCACGAAGACAATCCTATTCCCAACACATCCAGACGACGAAGTCCTGACGAGGAAGTTTCTCCCATTCGGTTTAGAGACGCGATCGATATTATCCCCAAATTCGATGGACATAATATGTCCGCCGTTCGTTTTACTGAAGCATGTGAACGCGCGTTAGAATTAATTCCCCAGTATCATGAATATTATTTAATCCAATTCGTTATCAACAGGTTACAGGGACACGCTTACGCAGCAATAGAAGGAGTAGAGTATCAGAGAATGCGCGACTTACTTAGAAGAATAAGATTAATTTTCGGACCGAACAAATCCGTCGATCAGTACCGCGGCGAACTAGCGAACATTTACATGAAATCTAACGAAAATATCTTCGACTACATATCGCGAGTTCAAGAACTACGTTCCGCTATTATAGATGGTGAAACAGAACACAATGGTTATATAGACAATGACGTAAAACGTGAGATTGATCAAACAGCGACAGTAACCATCAACTTCAAATCTCATAAGAAACGTGCACTTCCCTGTCCCCGTAAGGTCTATATCGTAAAAAATTCTGCTAAACTACCTTCAGTAAAACTCTCATCTACTGATCTGCTTGATCCTTGCACGTTTATGATAGATTCTGGTTCCGGAATCAATTTAATTAAATCAAAACTTTTAAATCCGGAAGCTAATGTTAATAAAAATGAGATCGTACCTTTAAAGGGAATCTCCTCTGAAACCATATCCACTTTAGGATCTGTCGAAATCAGGTTGTTAGGAAAATCTGCTAAGTTTCACGTAATATCGGATTCCGCGAGCTTCCCGCACGACGGAATCCTCGGAAACATGTTCTTAAGAGAGAAATCTGCTAACATCGATTACCAGAATAAATGTTTGTGTTGTGATAAAATTAAAATTCCGTTCATCGAAAAGAAATCTGTGCACCTCGAAAAACGATCCGTGACGCCATTTTATGTTAACATAGTTAACCCGGAGAAACGCGTCGGATATTTGCCATCTTGTGTTACAGCTGACGATGTATATTTAGGCGAAGCCATAGTTTTTAATTCAAATGGGAGAGCATATCTGCCCATCTTTAATACCTCCGAAAAGGAATACGATATAGAAATTCCATACGTGGAATTACAAGACTTCGAGTTCGTTAAATTCCCTATTTCTTCGCGTGATTTTGTCAAAACCCGAGGGCACACGACGAATCATGACGAATCTGTAAGTGACGGAGAATCTCTGAATCATAATCGTAAAACTGCTTTGTGTTCTGTTTGCGATAATTCTCCCGATCCTGATCGCGAAACTGCTATGTGTTCTGTTCGCGATGCTTCCCCAAACCTTAATCGTGAAACTGCTTTGTGTTCTTTTCATGATAATCCTTCGAATCTTGATCACGAAATTGCTTTGTGTTCTTTTCGTGATACTTCCCCAAATCTTAATCGTGCAACTGCTATGTGTTCTGTTCGCGATACCCCTCTGAATTTGGATCACGAGACTGCTTTGTGTTCTGTCCGTGATATCCCTCTGAATCTTGAAATCTCAAATAACGAATCTTGTAATTCTTCATATGTTACTGATACCCGAGGGACTTCAGTAACCGGAACTTCTTCATTGAGTCTGGAAATCGACGGTACCCGAGGGCCTCCGTTGATGGGTGGTTATTCGAATCCGATATACTTTAATGAAACTTCGTCTTGTTTAAATCATGATTCTAATCGAGTGTCAACTATTTTTCGATTATTGCGACTCGAGCATTTAAATTCCGAGGAGATTGAAAGTGTTCGATCGTTAATTCAGGAAAACGCAGATAGATTTCACATACCTGGTGAAAGTCTTGGAGCTACTAACGCCGCAGAACATTTTATTCCTACAACAGATGAACGACCCATTCATACTAAACAATATAGATTTCCTCCAGTACATAAAGAAGAGATTAACAAGCAAGTGAACGAATTATTTTCAAATGATTTAATTGAGGAATCTACTTCTCCATATAACTCACCCGTTTGGATCGTTCCAAAGAAACCTGATTCTCATGGAAATAAACGATGGCGAATGGTCATCGATTACCGTAATCTTAACGAAAAAACTATTGGAGATGCATATCCGCTCCCCAATATCACCGACATCTTAGATCAACTGGGATCCGCGAAATATTTCTCCATATTAGATTTAGCTTCTGGTTTCCATCAGATTCCCATGGCATCAAAAGACGCCCATAAAACAGCCTTTTCGACCCCTTATGGTCATTACCAATTTAAGCGTATGCCTTTTGGATTAAAAAACGCGCCTGCAACTTTTCAACGATTAATGGACAATGTTTTATCAGGATTACAAGGAAATGAACTCTTTGTGTATATGGATGATATAGTCGTCTATGCTAAGTCTCTGCAAGAACACAATATCAAGATTTCGCGATTAATGCAACGATTGCGTCGAGCAAATTTGAAACTACAGCCAGATAAATGTGAATTTTTGAGACATGAAGTTATTTATCTTGGACATATAATCGGATCTGACGGAGTAAAACCTGATTTGAATAAAGTTAAAGCCGTTGCAGAATTTCCAACTCCAAGAACTCCTAAAAATATTAAACAATTTCTCGGCCTTGCTGGATATTATAGACGTTTTATCCCGAACTTTTCGAAAACCGCGAAACCCCTTACGGATTTATTGAAAAAAGACAGTCAATTTACGTGGCAGGAGAAACAAATAGAAGCATTTACTTCTCTTAAAACCTCATTATGTTCTAACCCGATACTCCAGTATCCCGATTTCACTAGACCATTTATATTAACTTGCGACGCATCCGGATATGCAATCGGAGGCGTGTTAAGCCAAGGCTCCATAGGAAAAGATTTGCCAATTGCATATACCTCTCGAGTATTAAATTCTGCAGAACAAAATTATTCGACGATTGAAAAAGAATGCTTAGCCATCGTATATTGTGTAAATTATTTTAGACTTTACCTATATGAAAAAACCTTTGTTATTGTGACTGATCATAAACCACTCGTGTGGTTACATTCGATTAAAGATCCATCTTCAAGATTATGGAAATGGCGTACCAAATTAGCCGAGTATGATTTTGAGATTAAATATAAGAAGGGAACTTTGAATAGCAACGCGGATGCTTTGTCTAGAAACCCTCCAGGAAATTTCGCATTTCCCTTGATAGAAGCCAACGATGAATATGATTCAGACGAATCCTTGTTTTCTTTCAAACGGAAGGATCCTTCTAAATCTACCGATCCCTCATTAATGCCGTTAAATGAAGATAACTCTTCTAATCTTGTTCCTTATCAATCAAATAATGACGACTACATAGAAATGACCCCCTTTAATCAAACAAGTCAGGTGACAATCGAGGAAATACCAAATAATGATGGGAGTGAAAATGATGTATCGAGTGATTCCGATTCCGACGACACCGAGTTTTATAATGATTTAATTGATCCAATTTCCGTACCTTACGATAGATCTCCTCGTGAAATACCCGAAAACATTAACGAAATAATAGTAAATGAAGGTCGTGAAAATCTACTAAATCGAAAGGACAATCATGTCATATTTATATACTTAAACGGAACTCCATTTGACAACGGATCAGAACTTTATGCGAAAGCTAACTTATTACCGCATTATGAGAATCTCGCTTACGAACGAGCTAATGTAAAAACTGTGAAAGGAAATACGTTAATAACATTACCAATAAAATATAACAATCGAACATTAGTCGAGTCACAGACCTTGAAAAATTGTCTGCAATCCCTGTTAGACGTCGTGACCGAATTGCAACTTCCATCTATCAGCATTAGTAAAACAAATACCTTTGATGATCTACCTTGGTCCTACGTTATTAAACAAATAAAGAAATATCTTAAAGGAACCAACTGTTGTCTAACCGTGTGTCACAATCTTGTTAAAATACCAGAAGAGCACGAGCACGAAGCCTTGATTACAGAAAACCACGCTTCCGCTCGTGGAGGACATAAAGGAGTAACGAAAACATATAATAGAATCAGCACTATTTCTGGAAAAATATGAAAACAGATATACAAAACTTTATTTGTAAATGTAGAGCGTGTCAATTAAAGAAATTAACTCGAGTAAAAACCAAACAGCCCATGATTATTACCGATACTCCAGGCGCAGCTATCGACAAAGTCGCTATGGACATTATGGGACCATTACCAATAACTACACAAGGAAATCAATATATATTAACTATTCAAGATTTATTGACCAAATATTCTGTTGCAGTGCCATTAAAAGAAGCAACCTCGTTATCAATTGCTGATGCTATGACTAAACATTTTATTTGTATATATGGAGCTCCGAAAGCAATACTTACTGATCAAGGGACAAATTTCATGTCCGCCCTCATGCGATCCCTTACAAAAAAATTCAACATACAACATTTTAAAACCACTGCATATCATCCGCAATCCAACGAATCCATAGAAAGATCGCACCATGTATTGATGGAATATTTGAAGACACAAGTAAATAAGGAAAATAATTGGGACAATTACATTAATACGGCCATGTTTTCATATAACACCAGTATCCATGAAGGAACTAAATTCTCACCATATGAGCTCGTCTTTGGAAGAATAGCAAGATTACCTTCATCGCATATTCCAATCGAAGAAAATCTGGAACCTACTTATCATGAATACATAACTAATCTGTTCAATAAACTGCGTGATACTCAAGAAGAGGCGCGCCAGAATTTAATTAAAGCAAAGGAAACAAGTAAAGGATACTACGATAGACGAATCAATCCGAGAAATTTCGAAGTCGGAATGTATGTATTTTTATTAAAGGAACCAAGGAAAGGAAAATTCGCAGACCATTACACAGGTCCATATGAAATAACAGAAATTCTACCACTAAACAATATTAGAATTCTTGTCGGAACTAGACACCGTGTGGTGCATATTGATAAATTGAAACTAACACATGTAGATCCTGGTTGAAATTAATATGTTTATTTTTGGTTACAGATGCATTGGTACCGCACCAGGATCCGGCCTGAACGTGCTCTGGTCAGAGACACGAACCAAGTATATTTTACTTACTGTACAAAACTTTTAGGATTCCGCAATATAGCTACGGATAGCTGCTTATGTGTTGCATGCTACCGCAGGATCAAAACTCTCCTCATCCGAGCACAATATAAAATAGTTAAATCTCACATCACAGTGTGTGGTTTATTTTATAAAATAACTCATTGTACACATTGTCTAACCCCAGTTACCTATCAGAGACCCTTGAGAAAGTGCGAATCTTGCACAACTAAATTTTACGAACTTTGTGACGAAAGCGAAGAAATTGGACTACCTTTAAACGAATATCGCGATCCTACCATTCTCTTCATAGACGGAGAGTATTGTTGATCGATTATTCCTACTAATCCTATTAATTTTGAATAATACTATTAATTAATAAATATATATATACCTTGTATTAATCATTTTATGTTCACTATTAACCAATCAATTTAAGTACTAACTCACGTCATACTACTAAATCACGTTTCATTGAGAAAACAAGAAAGTAAGAAATAAAAAATAAAAAGAAAAAATAATAATAAAATCACTAAATAATTTATTATAAGTATATGTATACATATGAAATCGCATTATACTTGGCCTTTTGTCTTTACGAACAGTCAAGCAAGATAATTAATTCCTGCTATATAATAGTAATTGTAATATATAGTACGAATTTCTTTTTCCATTACGGTCTATAGTAAATTGTAATACTGAGTAATGAGTGCCCCTCACTACTCCGTTTCGAAACGTTATAATTGATATCTGTAGCGTTCGCTTACTGTTACCTTGTCTGTTTAATTTTATATACGAATATCAATCTTGTTATTATCTTTACGTAATCCCACCGCAATCACCACGATATGTTGATTTCAAATCCCATGGCGCCAATAATCATTTTGATACTACTATAAACCCCACCATGCAAATAATTATTATTCTTAATTCCACCGCGCCTGATTTATTGGAATCTCATTGTGTTTTAATAGATTCCGCCGCCGCTTAGTTGCTTAACTCCACCGCTGTTTAGTTATTAAAATATTATTAAGATGTGTCCGATAATTGTAAACCCAAGACGACACCCTTTCCAAACAGAACATCCTATTCTATTTGAAATCACCTGCACTAGAACAACAAGTTACGATGGAAACAATGTTAGGCTTTGCTCCGTTTGTTACGAAGCAACACCTAAACTCGAAATATTAACTCGAAAATTTACTCATGAATTCCTATTAGATTATCTCCCCAGTGGCACTTGCAGCCAATGTGGAAATTTGTTATATCAGGAGAGAAGCGCTCTCCTTTGTGAAGAATGCTCTAACGGTTATTTCGACTTATGCGAAGAAATGCTTTTTATCGGTTACCCTGTTCATGACATACTACATGTCCGATACGATGTTCTGGAAGGAAGATTTTTACGAATAATCGTTGAAGATACAGATACACATCAGCTTGTTCACATACATGATTCAGATCATGCCCCCGATTTCTATCATTAGTTGTAAGATTTATTATTAATCGAAAACGGAAGGAACATTACCCCACCGCACTGTTATTGTTAAATCAGAATTCTATATTTAATCCCACCGCGTCGTTATTGTTAAGTTAGATACTACGTTATATGTTAATCAACATCCCATCACACCGCTATCATTAAAACTATTGTGAACTGTGCTATATCACTGTGTTACAGACAATGCTACTAGTTTTGTTACTACTCGTCGCGATACGTCCGACGCGTACCTTCATTGGTTTCGACTGTGGAGGAAGACATTTGAACATCACTACAGTGTCGTTACTCGACGTCGGCGAGTGCAATTTAGACATTAAGGAGCCGAACAGTACCGCAATATCGATACAACTTTTGCAACTCTCAGACTATAGCCATGCCGAAGTGCTGCAGTGCAAAGTGGAAATCTCAAGAATTATTTGTCATTGTGGCATGCATTGTTACGATCCGCGCCTGGTTGCGGGCTCCGCGCTATGGGGAGTGTTCGAACCGTCAGGCGGGAAATACACTGGGATACGACTCTGCCTAAGCTTATAAAGCGGGTTTGAGAAACGCAGTAAACTTTAGAGATCTCTGACAAATTTAATGCCGGTGTCTTTTACTAATAGTGGATTTAAGGGTCGTCGTTGTTACGTACCACGCGATGATTCTAGGCTCGTGTAACGTTATTTTGAGATATCGCGAGGATAGTGGGGTTCTGGGCGAGATACGGCTGGTCTCCCGTCTCAGCAAGATAGGTCGCGAATCCGGAAAGGATCGAGGGACAGTCGCGGCACTGCTCAATTGGAATCACCGTGCAAATTTCCGTACTACACTCGGTGCACAATACCTTGGCGTCCGAATTACCGATATGAATGTAATGATGAGTAACGATATCAAAGAATTCGTGTCTACGAGGGTATGCACCGCGAACACACTCTGAGCAAATGTTAAGAAATAACCCGGTAGTTTTATAATGATAAGAGTGTACGCATGCGGCGGTGCCCAACCAGTCGCTATACGGCAGTTCCACAGTATTATTCCGCTGCGTCGTATAGGAAGGAGGGCACATTGTTTGGCATTTGGATGGATGATGAAATCGTCTCGGAAATGGTGTAATTATTTCTTACCTTTCGGTGCTCGCTTCGTGATTGCTCGGGAAGGTTCTGGCAACTGTAGCAGGCTGGTCGTCCTCTGGCTTCGTTGTGCGTTGTTGGATTCCGCGGATTAGGTTGCGAAATGAGTTTAATAAAATAGAATTACGCACTGAGTTTACTTGGTCTTAGGATATTGGAATAACGAAACATTGAATTTAATCTAACTTAAATGCAATTATATTTACTAATACTTGTTAGTTACAATTACGGCGTTACAAGATTAAACTTAACTAGATTTGGAAATAGAAAATGATATAGGAAGGGGCGTGGCTCTGTTCCTAAGAGCAGAGGCACGTCCGAACTAGAAGGCGCCTGGAGATCGAGAGAGCGACGGATCTGGCGCTCCAGCGTCCGTAGCTTGGCTTCCCCACTCCGTGGCGGCCCCACTCTTGGGCGCCCCACTCCTTGGGCTTCTGGGCTCGCTTGCATGGCGAGGCTGGTTTACATGAGCAGGAGCGGCGCGGCTCCTGATTGGCGCTCCTGTGGCGCATGCGCTTTACAAGATGGTCTTACGTGCTAGGGTAACGCTTTACAAGATGGTCTTACATGCTAGAGTAACGCTTAAAGAGGATTAATACCGTTAATAGAAGGTGAGTTTAATACAAACAAAAAGAAATAGCAATGAAAAGAAAAATATAATTTTAGAATATCGATTGCGGGGATGTTACAGCATTCTCATATATCGGTTGTGCAAAACGGTCAAGCCAATTATGTGCATGAGACAGGATATACCTCGTGCATCCGAATGTTTCAGGACGGAACGCTTTCCCTGGGACCCGAAAACCTACTGACCGGATTGAAAACTAACGCAACCAACTACCGCAGTGTTACCTTGGCGGGACGCGTATCAAATGACGGAACCTGCAAGGGCACGCAATATTCGGATCCTTACGGAACTTGGGACGACGTCGTCGTCCAAGCCAGCGTGAAAATCGCGCTAAAATCTTCTTACGTTCCTGTGCAGCTTAGCCTTGGAAGAATCAGATTGCAGTCTGGCATTACCTGCCCACTTTCTGATAGCTTTTGCCTCGACCCAGATGATGGATACTCATACTGGAAGCCGATGCCTACGTCATCCTGTAATTTCAACCAATATGACGTCCTTTATGAAGGATCAGCAACAAAAATCGAAGTCATTGACGGCGAATCAACTTCGCCTACTGTTTACAGTCTAACCATGAACGATATCACGTTCGCCCTGACAAGTACCAAGAAACATCCCTTGTGCGGTTATACCCTACTCCGCACCGAACATCCGAAACTCTTCATCTTGGAAATCAAGCAAGGAGATGTCTTCGCAAGCCGAAGCAGCATTCCGATTCACAATTTAGATATATTTACGTATGTGAACTCTAAGTTTGTATACGTAGAAAAACATGTTCGTAATCAGATGACCTCGCTGTATCACAACGTCATGCAGCAGAAGTGCGAGCTCGAACGACAGGTCATTACTAATACCTTGTCCTTCGCTATTCTTCAGCCTGATGAGTTCGCCTATAAATTAATGAAAGGACCAGGATATATGGCGGTTACTGCTGGAGAAGCCGTCCATATAATCAAGTGCATTCCTGTAGAAGTAATTTTGAGGAAGGTAGAAGGATGCTACTCAGAATTACCTGTGACTGTACGAAACGCTTCGTTGTATCTCACACCTAAATCAAGAATCCTTATACCAAAATCGGTAATGAACGAGAATGCAGCAACGAATTACCAACTCTTTATCGTATTGAAGATACCTGGATCCAATTCACCCCAAAACCACAGGGATTACAAATTCCACCACAACAATTACAGCCTATGGTGAAGTTATCTTGGAAATACATCACCCCGGGACCGCTCGCTATTAGCGGTATCTATTCCGAAAAGGATATTGAGAAGCTCCGAAATCATATTATGTTTCCCGCAGAAAAACCTGCTCTTCTCAATGAGGTAGCCAGAAGAATCACCGGTTACCCTATTAATGGCAACGATATCTCAGTATACAACCTGATCGACGAAGCCTCACTAAATAAGATCGTCGACAGCATGACCTCTCGGATATGGAACGGATTCGTTAATTTCGGTTCAGCAACTGCCGGAATTATCGGAATCTTCATGATAATAAGAGTGAAACTGATTATTGATACCACCATTCACGGTTATGCTTTGCATACCGTTTACGGATGCAGTCTGCATTTGTTAGGAGCTGTATGGAGCTCACTAACACACCTGCTACTTCATTTGGCCAACGGACCTCCAAGAAAAAGAAATCAACCCGAAGATCCTACTGGACCAACATATCCTGATTTACATCCTGCCGCTGCCTCGCAACATGCCGGAAACCCTACTGTAGCGTCATCACGTACTAAAGATCCCATTGCTGCACCACGGTACATTGGAAATCCCTCCGCTGCCTCACGACATACAACTCAAGCGACTATTGCATCACAGCCGACTGGATATTCCACCACCATTACAACTCTGGATCCCGCCGCAGCATCATCATTTCATCACACAAACCAGCGAGAAGAGACAACTCGCAATAACGAACTAATCGCAGTAAATACCCTTCCTCATAATATCAATCCATATCGTGTATTAACCGATCAACTCGATGGCTTAGAACAAATCCCTACGAAACCATCGGGATTTGTCCTAAAATAGGGGGGAGATGTTACGTCCCCGCCAAAAATTTCAACTTATTAATTACGCATTCTTATATTCATATATTCTTGCTTTTATTTTGCTTAATACTATATATTGTAATCCCACCGTTGCGTTTTACCTTAGATTCATGTAAACGTAGCATACTTATTAATATTCACATAATATAGATTTAGGAACACTGTATTTTATTATATTTAGCTTATGGTATTTGCGAACGCATGATTTTTCACAGTCCTAACCTAAAATCGTATATTCTAACCTAAAAGATTTATTAATTACCATAGGAAGAAGAAATCTCTTCCCTTACCGACGTTTTGATAAATAGTTTGATATTATAAACTTGGTGGCAGCACCATCGCTGTCACGACCTAACCTAAAACATAAAATATAATTTCATTACTGTCTTTCGTTCGCAAGCATCATCAATTCTACCACTTAAACTCATTATGGTACGTTAATTACGATATTCTAGTTCTATTAGTTAACCTTGTTACGTACATTAATTATAA
>CABEGB010000328.1:0-43984 GCA_901521435.1 Crematogaster levior
TAGGGTTTTGCCTTATAAAGGAATTAAGGAATGACCGAGGTAATTACAATGTACGACTCGCTAATTTACAGAAACTTAATATAATTGCAAAAATAACAAAATTATATACAATATTTACAGTTACTTAATTGAGAGACCCTATCTCTATTTTAATAAAACACGACCGGACAACTTTGCGAAATATACGTATGTATAAAGAATGTTCAAGATAACAAAATCGCTCGCGTGTTATTACTTCGGACGTTCGAGAAAGTCTGATTATTATGGCTGGTTTATGCTTCGGTCTTAATCTTAATCTTAAGAGTTGACCATATATGTAAAACTCCTATATTGTTAGAAGAGTGCCGACCTCAGGGACAAACATTACGGTACAGACGTATAATAGTCTGTCTCTTATGCACGGTTCAGCTGTTTTGTACGCATGCGCTAACAGCGTTAGTCAGACACGACCAGGTAATGTTTTCTCTTTTCGTGTTCTTTCCGTCTCATTTTCTAATGCTTAGCCTCTCGCTCACACTCACTCAATAGACGCGCCTGCGCATAACGAGGCTTAACCGTTTGCCCATATTTGGAATTCGTGCGTCTCTCTTTTATGGGCCTCGATCCTCTCATTGCGAAGATACCGAACTAGCAATATAGTAGTATTAAGCCGACGGCACACGGTACGAGTTTTCGTAGTAGGTCGCATACGAGTTAGCCACTAAGCACGAGAGTGAGAGAGAGCAAAAGACGCTCGCTTTCTCTCGCTCTCAAGGTGCAATTTCACGCAGCGAGTAAAAGCTGGCGTTTTACCCTCACTCCATCAATTTTCGACAGAGATGACTAAGATGGCTGCATTCAGCGAAAAGACGCTGAAAGTTCGATTCGTCGAACTTTCAGCGTCTTTTCGCTGAATGCAGCCATCTTAGTCATCTCTGTCGAAAATCGTTGTATCGCTGTATAGTATATGTGACGCGAACTATAGATTTTTAGTACTGGCAGTGAATATCGGAACGCAGCCAATAGGAGGCGAAAGCGAACAGCGTTTAACACTGGTTTGCTTTGCGGTGGAGTGGGGATAAACGCTAGCTTTTATTCGCTCCATGAAAAGGTAAGAGGCGAAAGCGAATAGCTTTTTATCGCTGCCTTGCGTGGCGGTGGAGAGGGGGTAAAACGCCAGCTTTTACTCGCTGCGTGAAATTGCACCTTCATGCGTAGTGGCTAACTCGTATGCGATCTACTACGAAAAATCGTACCGTGTGCTGTCGCTTTTACATATATAATAACTAGTACATTTATTCAGCTATTGGCTGATCAACTCAAATACACTACTTGATACGCGTATCAAGTGCACGATGTAAACTAGGTCATACACTAGGGGTCTGTTCTTTTCAGCTGCACTGCTGAACTAGTGCAATAAGTTAGAGTGAAAAAATATATATATGTCTCATTCTAACTTATTGCACTAGTTCAGCAGTGCAGCTGAAAAGAACAGACCCTATATCGCTAACTTGTGTCAAGTACATGGCCGCAGAATGTATGTACTAAATTTTCGCGTATGCGTAACAGCACTCCACTTTTGATTGGTTAACGTTATGTACAATATATATATGAAAACTGTGGGCTGTTTTGATATTTAGGATACGAGTATTGCCAGTTTATTATATATAATTATTTAAAAAATATTATTATATGGTTATGATTACCAACATGTATAATGTACTTACGACTTCAACATTCTTGTACATATAATTTCTTTTAATCATCTTTCTTCATCTTATAAACTTACAATTGAATAAAAGATATTTTTGAATAATATACAATCTTTTTTGTTTTTAATTAAAAAATTAATTATTTTAATTAAAAACAATCTTTAAAAATAAAATATATTAAAATATACTTACAAAAGGCATCTAATTAAAATTACAAAATAAAGAAGATTAAAAAATATACAGTATAACATATATTTATTTAAAAAATATTTATACGTATTTATTTTTTACAAAATTAAAAGTTTAATCAAAAGATAATGAAAAGATACAACTTTTAAGATAAAAATCTACATATTTAAAATAATTATTTAACTGTATATATATTAACAGTGTATATGCGATTCTTATCTAAAGTAATGATACAGTTTTTAAAAAATTTGAAGAAGACTTAACATCTTTACATATTTTTAAAATGTTTTGTATATATATATATATATATATATATATATATATATATATATACAGGGTGACCCATTTTAACTTCCCCACCGGATTATCTTGAAAGGAATGCACTTTCTGAAAAAAAGTTTCAGATATAAGTTTTAGTATTTTTCCCTGGCTATTGAATGGCGATATTGAATTTGACCTCGATTGTGAATGTGAAGGTCATTTAAAGGTCAAGTTAATTTTTTTAAATGGCATCCCCTATTTTTTATTACATATTCTTGTAGCTGACTTCAAGAGCTTTCCAAAACACTATAATAAAGTATTTTTTTATTAAGTATTTTCCGAGTTATAAAGCTTGAAATAATTTCATAATTTTACATAAACTGTAAAATATCTCGTAAAATATTTACTTTTCGATGACCTTACCTCAATACTTTTATGCACAGAATAATGAGAGGAACCAATTGGTGTCAAGAAAACACATAGTTGTTTTTAAGAAAAAATATGCAATTTGTAACTAACAATTACATATTTTTTCTTAAAAACAACTATGTGTTTTCTTTACACCAATTGATTCCTCTCATTATTCTGTGCATAAAAGTATTGAGATAAGGTCATCGAAAAGTAAATATTTTACGAGATATTTTACAGTTTATGTAAAATTAAGAAATTATTTCAAGCTTTATAACTCGGAAAATACTTCATGAAAAAATACTTTATTATAGTGTTTTGGAAAGCTCTCGAGGTCAGCTACAAGAATATGTAATAAAAAATAGGGGATGCCATTTAAAAAAATTAACTTGACCTTTAAATGACCTTCACATTCACAATCGAGGTCAAATTCAATATCGCCATTCAATAGCCAGGGAAAAATACTAAAACTTATATCTGAAACTTTTTTTCAGCATTCCTTTCAAGATAATCCGGTGGGGAAGTTAAAATGGGTCACCCTGTATAAGGCTGATGGTCTAAGATATGTATTTTATTCTTATAGAGAAGTATAAAATTGTATTATCGACATTTCGTGCGCATAGTACAGAACAGAACTATTATCTGTGGACATAGTACGGAACGCAACCAGAAATGTGCACATTATGCGTTACCATTAGGAACATTCGTGGACATTGGTTATGTAGTTCAATATCATAGATATATTACATATAGATAGAGCTTTGTAAATCTTACTGCGTGCCAAGATAAAATTATCTTTTCCTCCCTCGCGCATGTGCAATCGCGCATTTATCTTCTGTTTATCCATGACAGCCAAGGATATAACCTAATTTTATGTAAAACGATGCGCGTCCGCCGAGATAAATATACGAATGCGCATGCGCGAGGGAGGAAAAGATAATTTTATCTTGGCACGTGTTGCACTATAGCAAAAATGGTACAAAGCTCTATCTATATGTAATATATCTATGTTCAATATGCACGTTTTAATGTCCACAGAGGGCGTATCGCTTTCAGGGATCACCCAAAATCGGCCCGTAGCGTCTCTCACTTTTCTCTCTGGTTAAAATAGTACCTCCGCGACAACCTCAATCAAAAATTTCGTTCCATGTACCTGTCTAAGGGATCGATAATTTCACTGAACTATAAGTAAACTGGAACTGGCGCTGTAATAGAATCGTGCACGCCGAGAGAGATAGCTAATAAAGCTGACTATCCTTGTTTCTGTACCGTCCTAATCAAAATCTTATTCAAAGGCTATGTTCATCTAACTTATAAAATGCGACGCAAACACTGAACTAAGAATGATTCAGTGGCGATGACTATATAAATATGAACTGCCAGTTACTCCCACTTTTTCTATTCTTACAATGCTTTGCTGTGTAATCAACACCACGCGCGCCTCCAGAGGTTAAATGGTAGGAAGTCGAAACACAAAGTCAGATTTCGATGGTAAAATAGGAAAACTTTTATCACGTTTAGCAAAATGCAAAACCACTTGTAATATAAATAAAATATACATGTATAAACTTAACTTCAATAGTGCAATAAAGGCAACAATAGATGTACAAACATATATTATTTATTGTAACACACATATATATATATACATAATATTATAATTAAAATTATGAGATGTTATTGCTCACTAAAAATGACCGCTTTTGTCAATGAGCATATCACGAAATCTTTGTGATGCGACAACGTTATGCGTTTGCCTTCATAAAATAATTTTCTTTCTAAATAAAAAGGTTATTATATAAAAGGTTATTATCAATTTAATTAATATATATTTATGATTCTCTAATATTTCCAGTTCTTTAACATGTTTGTCAAAATTAACAAATAATATACTGCAATTAATATTTCTGAAAGCAGTTTGTATATATTGAAATAATATTTCTAAGTTTGACATATATTGAAATAATATTTCTAAGTTTTAATTTATTTCCCAATTTAAAAATATTGAAAACTTTATCGCAAACTGTTGAAGAGTCAATGGTAGGACTGCGTAAAAAACCAGCTCTTTCTGTTTATAAATTCAAAGTTTATTATTTCACATTGATTAAAGAGCTAAAAACATGTTTCATATTTCAATCTTTTTAATAATTAATTTTTAATTATTAAATGAAGGAATTAAATTAATACCTATTTCAACCTGTAAGTGTTTACAAAGAGAAAGAAGTTTACAATCTTTATGCGTGAAATGAGCAGTGGGATCGACAACATCAAGTTCAATTTTCATTCTGTTTACATAAAAATATTACGCTAAATAGCGTTTAGATAATGAAAATTGAACTTGATTTTGTCGATCTCACTGCTCATTTCGCGTATAAAGATTGTAAACTTCTTTACATCGTATCTTATTATTCAAATTTTATTATGTAAGTGTTCTAACTGTGCATGATAAAAATTTTCATTGATTGTATATAAATTTTTTCCAAATATATTTGATATTATCTATTATATTATGGGAAGATGTGAACGTGTTGCGTGAAGAATCGAGTGCATAGATGGATACAAATGGCGGACACAAATGTATGGAGGCATTTGTAATTAAGTCTCAAAAATAATTTTTTGAAACGTAACTTTTTAGGTAATTATGTACAATTATGGACCACCCTCCGATGACCTTGACCTTGACATATGTTGTCAATGTCATCCTCCTGAGTAACCTTCGGAAGGTTTTAGTCGTCATCACTCGTTAAAAAGTTATTACACAAAAAAAGTTTCAAAAATGTGGCCACATGTACATGTTCTGTAATCCATCTTTTCTCAAAAAGTGCGAAAGTTGAAATATGGTGTAAGAGTGAAAACACATAAAACCTAGCTTCACGTCAAAAATTCACACAAACTCATGTGAAACCTCACTTCGCATTAAAAAGTCTAGTTTCGCGAAGCAGCCCGGCGGTGTGGCAAAAGACAGCAGCGTACTTTTTAATACGAAGTGAGATTCCACTAGGGTTTACAACTTTCCACGCGAAGCGAGTTCTACCCACACCTATGTGTGTAGTTTCTCGGTAGTGGAGCCCCCCCCCCCCCGTAGAGGGGGGCGGAACACACTGCCTCCACGCGTACACTTTTCAATGCGAAGTGAGGTTTCACATGGGTTTGTAATTTTTGATGCTAACCTATGTTTTACGCGTTTTCACTCTTACACCATATTTCAAATTATGCGCTAACTTAGAATCGGTACGAAAATCTATCCTGGTATACTGGTTTATTTTCGAATACCGTTTCAAAGTCATAAGAAATATCAACAACAGTAGGAATGGCATATACACACACAGTGTCGTGAAACTTCTTTTGTTCATTGATCATTGGCGGTGGATGTGTAAAGCTGTATTCAAAATAACTGCTATATTTTCCAAACTTTTTTTGTTAATAATTTTTTAACGAGTAATGATGACTAAAACCTTCCGAAGGTCACTCAGGAGGATGACCTTGATAACATATGTCAAGGTCAAGGCTGTCGGAGGGTGGTCCGTAATTGTATATAATTACCCTTTTTTATACATGATTAATAAGACAAAAACTCGTTTTGTGTTTTCTTGCTATTTTTATTTTTAAGATATTTAATAACTTTAATTTATAATAACTGAATATTGTTTACTATGGAGGAATTATTTTATTACCTGTAATATTTCGTAGTACAAGCTTGTGGTGACAATTGAAATGAAATATAAAAGTTGCTATCATTTTTTGATAAAACTGTAACAGTACAAAATGATAACATATTTAATTTTGTTGTTTGAAAGACTTTGTATCATAATTTCATCATAATCATTTTTTTATATAAAACAAAAATACCAACACTTTTGTTATATAAAATTCCAACTTTTGATTGAATCAATGATCGGCACATTAAAATATTATTTTATTTGAGATAATTAGATGAATAGCATAAGCATATATGTGCCACTTTACAATTTATGCAAAATGCGATTCAATTTTTTGATAATCGTGCTATTGTCATAAATTATAATTATATTATATAATTCTATTATGTTATATTAATTTTTTAAGGAGTTCAATGGGAGGGACTCGTGTAGGAGGATAAGAGAAAGTTTCTTGTAAAAGTTTAAAGTGAAGGAAGGGGTAAGAAAAGTGAGAAGAATTAAGGGAGAAGAATTAAGGGAGAAGAAAGAGTTAAAAAGTAGGAAGAGGGAGAAGTGTGGGTAAGAGTGGAGAACGAAAGAAAGGCGGACATACGTGGAAGAAAGTGAGGACCCGGCAGGTTAGGAAAGAAGAAAGGATTAGATCGAGGAACAAGTAAATCAAATATAAATAAAAAATCGAACAAGAGAAATTCAGTAGGAAATATCACGGCGTATTGAAGATTTTAAGGAAGAAATGAGAAAAAGAAAAGAGGAATGGAAAAAGGAAGGAAAGAGACTGAAAAATAGAATAAACGGATTGGAAGAAAGTGTGGTGAATGGAATGCAAGATGAGACAGAATGGAGAAAGGAAATGGAATCAAGACTGGAATCATTGAAAATACAAGAAAAGAGAGAAGAAGAAGGGAGAGAGGAAATTAAGAAAATATGGAAGTATTAGAAATGGAGGGAAAAAAAGAAAAAAGAAAAACTATAATCATATAAGGAGTGGAGATGAACGAGAATAACATAAAAAAGAAGTGGATGCTGAAGAAGTTGGGAATAACACCGAAGGTAAAAACAGCGGAAAAAGTAGTAATAGGAATAAATAAGAAAGAAAGATGGAAGGGATATTAGTTAGATTACAAAACATAAACATAAAGGGGGAAGTAATGATAAGAAGGAAAAATCTAAAAGGAACAAATATCTTTATCGATGATGACTTGACTAAAACGGAGAGAGAAATACAAAAGAGGATCAATAAAAGAGCAGGAGAGAAGAAGAAGAAGAAGAAAGGGAACAAAGTAAAGATAGGATACCAGAAGATGGAAATAAATGACACATGGATGGAAATGACAGGAAGATAAAGAAGATTTTAGGTATGCAAATTTTCGGAAAGAAGAAAACCAGACGAGACAAACTATAAGTAGATAAAAATAGTTAACTGGAACATATCGGGTGCGAAGAATAGAATCTTGGAATTTTCTATAAAAATTTGATTAGATATTACTACAAGAAACATGGATAGAAAAGAAAAACATAAGAAATATTTATAAACACAATGGAGAGGAGATGGTGGATAAAAGAAACGGTAAGAGAATAAACAAGAACCCAGACAGCACATTATATCATTCGAATATACTGAATTCATTACAGGACGTATACAGGGTGAGAAAAAAGTATGGAAACCCTTAACCCTTTCAGTCACTCATTTTTCTTTTCACTGTATTCGCTTGGAACTCGTTACTCGGGGGTTTTCGGGGTCGCTGAATACGAATCTGGTGTCAGTTTTCCAAAATTCAAAATGGCGGATCCAAGATGGCGGACATGGAAATTGAAAATTGAATTATCACACACATACACACATATACACACATATACACACATACACACACACACACATATACACACATATACACTGTAGCGATTCCCTCAACAAGGTAAGTATAGAATTCAATGAAACAAATGACGATCGACAAACTAACACTAACGATTCCCTCAACGGGAAAGTATGGGATTGAATAAAATAAATGACGATCGTCACACAGTAACACTAACATAATGGATCCGCCATTTTGAATTTTCTGAAACTGACATCAGATTCGTATTCAGTGACCCCGAAAACCCCCGAGTAATGAGTTTCAAGCGAATTCAGTCAATTTTCAATTTTATGTCCGCCATCTTGGGTCCGCCATTTTGAATTTTGGAAAACAGACACGAGATTCGTATTTAGCGACCCCGAAAACCCCCAAGTAACGAGTTTCAACTGAGTTCAGTGAAAATGAATGAAGAAAATTAATTTTTTCTGGAAAAGGAACATTATTTTTTGTTATCCGTTTGTTTATAATGATTTTATTATTAACAATTTGTGGATCAGCAATTTTTTTAGACTTGTTACAGTATGAGGAACATACCAAAACTAAAAAAACCTTTCATTTATTGATAAATATAAATTATAAATTTATAAAACTGTTAACTAAAAGGTGGCTCGCTGAGCGGCACACTGTGACGCAAAGGGTTAAATATCTCGGAAACTACGCATTTTAGAAAGAAATGTTTCAGACAAAAGTTGTAAAGTTGAAAATGTCTATTTACTAATCTTATCATTTTGACTTTGCATGGCGTCGCCAAGGTCAGGACAAGGTTACCTTGAATTTTTTAAATGGGACTCCTTATTTTTATTCTTGTAGTCCTCGTCGAGACAATTCCGAAACACTACAAAGCTTCTTTTGGTTAAGACTTTCCTGAGATATTTTAAAATTTGTCATGATACCTTTTAATACAAAATATGAAATATTTCGTAAAGTAAAGGAGAAAGATCCGACTATCTTAGACAAGATCGGAAGACATTCGGCCATCTAAGGCAAGATCGGAAAACATCCGGCCATCTAAGGCAAGATCGGAAGACATCCGGTCATCTAAGGCAAGATTAGAAAACATCCGGTTAAGGCAAGATCGAGGAAAGATCTACCTTTTCAAAGCAAGTTTATAACAAATTTTCAAAGTGATCACCATTCACAGTTTGACAGTGTGTTAGTCGATCGTAAAATCCTGAAGTAGCGTTTTTAATGTAATCTCTGGGAATGAGCGTAGCTTCATCAAGGATTCGACGACGCCGATCCTGTACAGTTTGTGGTTTTGTAGTAAATTTTACTCTTCAGATAGCCCCATAGAAAATAGTCGAGAGGTGAGAGGTCTGGCGATCGAGCTGGCCACTCAATCGAACCTCTCCTCCCTCCTCTCCTCCCCCTTATCCATCGTTCAGCGAAGACTACATTCAAATAATTACGAACATTTCTTCCATAGTGTGGCGTAGCACCATCTTGTTGAAACCAAGTGTTCTCAATATCTTCACCAACAATGACTCTTATCGCAGGAATTATTTGGTTTCTCAACATATCTTTATACATTACAGCATTTAAATTTCTTTCAATAAAGAATGGACCTATTAAAGTATTATTTAAAATAAGCCCACACATTTACTTTACTCTGATATTGAGAAATTCTAGTTTCCAATGAGGATTTGTATCCGACTAAAATCTACAATTGTGTCGATTAATATTACCGTTAATTTGAAACGTTGCTTCGTCTGAAAAAACTATGTTGTAAAGGAAATCAGGTTCTGCATTTATTCTTTCCATCATTAATTCACAAAACTCTAGACGTCGATCAAAATCGTCTTCATTCAGCTCTTGTACTAGATGACTTTGTATGGATGGAATTTAATCTGTTTTAATATTTTGCAAACCGACTTCTGATCTATTTCATGTTCTTCAGCTGTTCTGCGGGTGGAACTATGGGCATTCTCCACAAAGGATTGCAAAACATCCAATGACCTCTTTGTTGCTGTTGCTGATCTCCCTGTTTTTGGGCGGTTTTTAACGCTACCAGTTTCTTCGAAACGTCGAATTGTTTTGTAAACCGTTCAAGATACTTGTATTTTCATTCCGGAACGTTGCATTGAAGAACTGCCTAACATCATTGTATGACCTTTGTCTGTTTCCCCACCCCGTTATCATTAAAAGAGATATTTGTTCACGTTTAGTAAGGTGTTGCATTTTGACAAAATAATACGAAAAATGCAAAATATGTGCTCTAATAATTAAAGAATAAATACGTAACTGATGTGTGGTAAAAACGTAACTGATGTGTGGTGATACTGAGTAGCTGTGAAAACAACCGATACTCAGCAGCTCTCTAATTATTGAGTATTTACATTGTTCGTTTTATTTTGAAAAATCTTCCTACAATCTTGCTTAAGATAGTCGGATCTTTCTTCTTTACTTTACGAGATATTTCATATTTTGTATTAAAAAGTATCATGATAAATTTTAAAATATCTCAGGAAAGTCTTAACCAAAAGAAGCTTTATTGTAGTGTTTTGGAAACGTCTCGACGAGGGTTACAAGAATATACAATAAAAAATAGGGATTTCCATTAAAAAAATTCAAGGTAACCTTGTCCTGACCTTGGCGACGCCAAGCAAAATCAAAATGATAAGATCAGTAAAAGATCTTTTTCAAATAATAGATCTTTTTCAACCTTACAACTTTTGTCTGAAACATTTTTTTCTAAAATGCATAGTTTCTGAGATATTTAAGGGTTTCCATACTTTTTTCTCACTCTGTATACTACATCCCTTCTTTGTTTATTTCTTTTATTTTTATTTGTAACGTGTATATATTTATTTATTTTTATTACAACATGTATGGTATTGAATCGAAGTATTATGGGAAATAACTGACAATTAAATACATTTAAAATAAAAATTAAATGAATTAAAAATTAAATTCAAATAAAGAAATATGCTAAATAAAATGAAATAATTAAATCGCTTCATACACTTTTACTCTTAATACGTATCTATTTCATTCATGATCTCCCACTCTCCACCTACTTTCTTCAGATGGACAACATTTCTCCTAAACTCTTTACCCGTTGAATCGTTTTTTATTTTTATGTCTCCTCCTTTCACTTCTGTTACCGTGTGGGTGGTTGAACTAAAGTTTGGAGTCAATTTATTCTCCTTGCTGATATTCTTTACGTATATCTTTTCTCCTACTTCCAAATTGTTATTTGTTGTTTGTCTTGTTCGGTTTCCGTATTCTTTTCCTTTTTTCTCTTTATCTTTGTCTCTCACTTCTTTATTCCTTATTTTATTTTCAATATCCATTTTGGTTGGTATCTTGTCGCGAAATTGCCTCTGATAGAATAATTCCGATGCAGATTTACCTGTTGTAAGATAGGGTGTACTATTGTACATTATTAACCCTCAGTTCTTAGACTATCGAAATTTTATGTTGTTCCTAGACTGAGTCTGTGGGACCCGAGCGATTTTCAAACGCTTGTATTTCAGAGTCAAATTAACGTAGAATAAAAAAATTTTTTTTAAACTCAACGCCAGAATCTCAAGAAAAAGAATATGCAATTTAGAATTTTTCAAGTTTAATAGTTTTTTAGATATTTTGAAAAATATGAAAGTACTTTTTGAAAAAAAAAAACACTTTTTTTAAATTAAATATCTCCACTTCAAATCAAGATAAAAGAACTTTACTAGTGAGCAACGAAAAGTGTTGAGTTGTACTTTAAGACTGTAAAAGTCGTTTTGTGATTTATTTCAAAAAACATATTTTTTTGCAAAATAAAAATTAGTAAATTTAGCCTTTTTTGATAATTTTTTAAAATCGTATTTAAGTTCTCGCCTCGTCATTCTCGCTTAGAAAAAATATTGTTTAGGTCTAATTTTTTATTTTTTATATAATTAAATGTAATATTTATAAAATACAACATTTTTATAAATAAATAAATTGTTTATAATTAACGGATGATCGTTTTTCTTGATGAAAAACAATAAAAAGGCTCATTTTACGTAGTATAGGTATACAAATACAAAGAAAAATCATATTATAGAGCAAAAAAAAAATTTTTTTTTGGCATATTACATTTTTTGTAACGTTCTTCCTGGGTCTGTGGACCTAACCCGTAACTTTTTTTTTATGTACACTGCTCAGCAGCTGGGGTTGGACTGAGTTGACTTGGGCGTCAGAATGGTAGAGGGTATGCCAAAGTTTTTTTCCCCCCCTAGTTCGGACCTCCCCTTCCCTCTTAGTACAAAGTTAACCCTTACGAGGTAACGTCGGGTCACTCGTGCCTTGGCAAAAGTGACTCTCATTGGTAGCTCGGGGAGGGGGGAAGGGAGCCCGACCGAACTGTGCTGGAAAAAATTGTATAGTAGTAGGCTACTAGATCCCCAAGTGCCGACTCCGCAGTACCTTACCAGCAGTCATGAGAGCCAGACGTATTTTGGAAAAGGCACGTGTGACCCGACGTTACCGACAACGAGTGCAAATAGTGCAAGGTAAGAAATTTAGTTTTTTCGATTTTTTGCTATTTTTTGACTACAAAAGTGTGTTTTTACAAAAGGATACATAAATCTAAACGAAAAGAGTTATCTAAACTGCAGCAAGTGTCGCAAGCCTGTGTGCGAAGAACACCGATACGAAATCTGTATTCATTGTGTGTAATTGTAATATTTTATATTTTTATACTTAATAACATAAAATTACACATAAATGTTATTTTCATTAATACATTAATTAAAAAATAAGGAAATGTCTACTTTATTGTAAGATTTTATACATTTACGCATTTTCTAAAAAACCGATTTTTCATGCTCAAAACTTAAGCATTCTCTAAATTTGTTGAGCAATTTGAAATTTTCTTCTTCAAAGTACAACTCTTAAGCTTTCATTTTCCGTTAAAATCATTACAAAATATTAATTTTATCAAAAGTTATGGCTATTTAGAAAAAAAAAAATTTTTTAACATTTTCATTTGTTTATTTAATTATACAAAAAAAAATAATAATAAATTGGCAAAATGGTTAATCGTCTTCATTCTAGGATAGTAAATGAGTCACCAAGAATTTTTTCCGATTTTTTAAAGCATTTTTAAGCAAGATTTTAATCATCGGACACGAGTGACCCGACGTTACCGTGTAAAGGTAGTAAAAATGACGTTACCTATGAAGGGTTAAAGATAGGAGAAGAAAAGGTGCCGGGTCTGTCAGACCCAGTCTAGGAACTAAGGGTTAAGTACGTAAGTATTTTGTCTTTCCAATATCTTCTCTCTAGTTGGTTGATCTTTAATCTTTTTAATATATCACTGTTTTGCCTCTTCACCTCTCCGTTCATTTGAGGCCAGTATGGTATTGTATGATATATTTTTATTCCACACTCAGTGCAGTATTTTTTAAATGTTTCACTTGTAAATTGATTCTCATTGTCGCAGGTTAATGTTACTGGGAAATCCAACCGTGAGAAAATCTCCTTCAAAATTTTAACCGTGTTTGCAGCTGTAATATTTTTTGTAATTTTTATTTCTTTATATTTACTGTAATAATCCACAATGACCAATAGATAATCATTACTTAGGCAAAGAGCCTGTATAAAATGTATCGAGAATGACTGATTTTGTTCACGCCGCCATCTCTGCCGAGATCGGATAACGCATAGCGATTGGCCACCCGCGATTAGGCACGATAAGCGCTTCCTTGATTGGAAGATATTTCCACGTGACACGATGCACGTGTATCATTACGCGTCGAGACGGGGGCCGTGGCCATCTTGCGGACCAGTGTGTGTGGTAATAGCGAAGCGAACCGGACGTGTTTAACCGTCGCCATCATCTTTTACTGTGATTGCATCAGATCGAGAGTACGTTGCGTGCGAGTTGTGTGTCAAGTGCGCAAATGGGTTGTGTCCGACGGTGGCACTAGATTCTCTTGTGAGAAGAGTACGTACTCTTCCTCCTTCGTTAGTGAGCGCGCAGGTCAGACATTGTGCATGGTCAGGGAGCCGCGTCCGCGATCTGCGGGTGCGTCGGTGCATGCAAACCACGCGCCAGTATTACGTCAGCCACGAGGCTTGTGCTTGCATCCGCAATACGACTGTACTTTCATACAATAAGGCGTGAGTGGTCCACCGGGTAATTCAGTGCGAGACTTTAAGTTAGCGCAGTGTGTGCGTGTGTACATTCCTCTGTTGGCTTTAAGACATTGTTTTACGAGTACGAGGTCGGTTACTGGTCGGTCGGCGCAGCAACGACGCCAGAACAACACGAGGCCCCTCAAAATGGCTGAAGACTGATGCGACTTCGCAAGCTAAGTTCTTTACACTTTAATGTTAAGGGGGCATCTTGCCCATTCCTTCCGTGCACGTTAAGGGGCATTCTGCCCACTCTCACACAATAAGTTAAGAGGCGCTTCGCCCATTCTCCTGCGACGGCGGTAAGGGGCGGTCAGCCCATTCTCCCGTGACGACGGTAAGGGGCGGTCAGCCCATCCTCACGTGCACGGTAAGGGGCGTTCAGCCCACACTCTCTTGCAATTCGTTAAGGGGCGCTTCGCCCATTCTCCCGTCAAGACGGTAAGGGGCATTCTGCCCGTTCACACGAGAACGTGTTAAGGGGCGTTCAGCCTGCTATCCCACAGGAACATTAAGGGGCTGTCAGCACTTGCTCTTAGGTGAACCGAGCTGTGCCTCGTTCACATGCATAGACACTTTTTCTATTCCGTATTTTGGAAACTGTCAGGATAATCAATTCCGTGACATTAACTATACATTTCACCTTTACTTAATAGTTGTTAGTTTGCGTCACCTATACCTTTCACCTTTACTTAATAGTTGTTAGTTTGCGTCATCTATTTTATTGAATACCGTCGATATAAGGAGCTCACATAAGTTTGTTGTAATGTCGTGCATTCTTTGTGTGTTATTTCACACCTCACGTCAAGTAAGACGCTCATGATTATTCGAATACGTTAATAGATAATTTACTGTTGTAATCATTATGGTATTGTTTGTGTGACTGATTCTTAGCGATATTATTATTGATTCCGTTGACTGCGTGACGTTGTATTACGTGGTATTGATTAAACATCTGTTTATCACCTGATTCAACCTCCTTGAACGTGCCTCTATCATCCCTGGTCGAATACCTATTCCACCAGATGCTTTGCTTAAAGTCTCTTGTCCGTACTACCTCGGGTTACCAGATTTAAAAGAACATTATCGCGGGTTACGCTTCTGCTAACGCAACCGTCGAGTTTAAGTTTAAGTTTTATACAGAGCCCAAAAAATCTATTGCTGTATCTATCCATGGCACATTTGGAAGTTCTTTTCTCTTCATAGGATTAGGTGGGTTTGGGGCAGAGACTAGTGTACATCATGATGGAAGGATTACATGGTGTGTGCGATACGATCTCGTTCTCTCTCTAAAATCTGCTCTTCTTTTCTAATCGCGACACGAAAAAATACATGTCTACCAACATAAGGAAATCCCTAGAATTCTAGGAATGTAAGTAGCGTTATATTGCAGAATTGACTGACTAGACTGTTACAATATACGAATGTGTATTATGTGACATATTATACAATATAATTATATATTTTATATTATATATATACACAATATATATATATATATATATATATATATATTATATAAATATATAATTATATTGTATAATATGTCACATAATACACATTCGTATATTGTAACAGTCTAGTCAGTCAATTCTGCAATATACCGCTACTTATATTATATTTATATATATATAATATGACAACAGACACTGCAATTAAGGTAAAATTATTTGAATTCGAAGTATCAAGAGTCTAGCATCTATCCTCATAAAAAATGATCTATACAATATATACCGTCAACTATTTAATTAATCTTTGGATTTGTATTAACAGTCAAAAGAAAATGCACTAAGATTTCACGTGACGTACGATTCGTCGGAAATTCAATTTAGAAACGTAAATTTCCAATATGTTGAAGGAAAACCTATTTTTAAAAATGTATCGTTCACCATACCGAGTGGCAAGAAGGTTGCTATTGTTGGAGGATTTGGTTGTGGGTAAGCTATCAGGTATATAAACTATATGTATATAAATAATAAGAGAAAGAGGTTTACTGGGATGTAACAATCGCAGTGTTTTTTCCTAACAAGTTTTGAGTATCATTGCGAATAACATAGAATGTCGCTGTCCGTGGGGAATTGTTGATGTTGACAACATTATCTGCTTGAAATAATCCTGTAACATTTAAGGGTTTTCTACTTCCATATGGTAAAAGTACTTTATCCGGGTTTTTTATTTGATGCGAGACTTTTACTTTGTGCTCCTTTAAATACTGCCAAGCTTTATTGGTGATAACATTGCACTTGCTCCCTGAATCAATCAACATCTCTATCTTGATTCCTCCGATCGAACAGTTTAGAAGTGAGTCTTCGTCTAAATGAAAAATATAGTCTACCTCTTCTGTCTTGATATTATCTTGTTTATGCTTCTTTGGTTTAACTTCTGTTGTATTATCAAATATCCTCTTTTGTCTCGTTCTGCAGTACTCTCTAAAATGGCCAATAAGATTACACTTGAGGCATCTTTTATCTCTTGCTGGGCATTTCCTGTCATTTTGTGAATGCTTGTTGCTGCCGCATCTTGAACAGCCTATGTCATTATTTTTACTTTTTGCTTGCTTATCTATTTTCCTATATTTTTTAAAGTCTAGTTTTCTTATTTCATTATTTTTACTTCCTTGATCAGGTCCTTTTTATTAAAGTCTTCTAGTTGTCTACCAACTGCTTCCAACGCATTTGCCTCAATGACAATTCGAGTATTTCCTGCTGATAGTATCTTCTTCCACAGTTCTGTCAAATTACTTTTTCTACTATTTGATCTATTAAAAGTTCATCGTTGTTTGTGAACTTGTACTTGCTAGCTTGATTCCGTAATCTGAATAAAAACTTTTTAAACTGCTTTCCGTCTTCTTGCTTTGTCAGCCTAAATAAATGCCTTTCATAGACTTTGCTCTGTTTTGGTGAAAAATATTTATTTAATTTATTGAATGCAACTTTGTAAACATCTACATCTTTTATTTCTTCCACATGTGCTCCCGGTATATTATAATAGATGTCCTGTAAAGACAGTCCTCCGATGTGTAAAAGTGTCGTTCTTTTTTTTACTGGGTTTCCTATATTTAATATTAGCAAATATATTTCCAGTGCTTTCTTCCATTTCTCCCATCGTGTACCTACAGAAGCTGGGTGGCTGTCGCAATCAAAACTATTGAGAGACTTGTCAACGTTGACGCTAGTTGGATCATTTGGACGATCTGGAATTGAATTCAAAACAATTTTTCTGTGCATGGCTTTTTAACATTCACTAACAGGTTTATTTGCGTGGCCCTTAAAATGTCACTTATTTGTACATAGTTAAGTAAGCAATGCAATATTGAAACAAAGAATATTTATCCTTGTTACGTGGCCCTTTAGTATTTACTAATAGTTTTTTCACTGCGTGGCCCTTGTTCTGAGAAGTAATGTACATTGTACCTGACGGAGGTCTTTTCAGTAATTATTATATAGATATATAATTTATTTAAATATTAATAATAATCTCATCAAATACACGTAATTTCTCAGATAATTTGTGTTGTCATATGTTATCACTATGATCGGTGTGCGTGGCCCTTTGCTTACTTTGTATTCATCTCTTAATGTTTAGTTTTTCGGAGTGAATACTTTATTCTAACATTGCTATTTGTATGTTTCAATTATGTAATTGCATGTTTATGTTTTATGGGTGTTCGTTCATCTAACAAGGAGAGTACACGGTTGATTCGTCACCTATTTTGATCTCTTTTTTTCTGGTGAGTCTATATAAAAAAAAAGTTGACCCGTGTCCGAGCTTTTCGTCCAATGCGCCTTGTAACAATTTTTTTTTTAATTTGAAATTTAGAGGATCGTTATAAGGCCTAAAGAAAAGTACATTTTCGATTGATACTGCTAGCGCAGCAGAAGAGGGCAGCGGTAGTAATTCAGGAATCCCAGGTTCTCAAAACCTGGGTTGTCTTTTTTTTTAAATGTATTATTTATTATATAAAAAATAAATATTTCGCAAATACTTATTGTTGAGTATGCAAATTTATACATTTTTGAAAATATTTTTAAATAATTTAATAATGTGTTAGAGAATACGCTCTTTTCATAACTTTACAAAGACAGGATTTTCTATTTGCTTTTTATGTTTTGATCATGTTATGATTTATATCATCCGACGCAATGTAAAAAATAAACAAAAACATTATTTTTAAAATTTTTTATTGCTTTATTTTATATTTTAATTATTTATTTCCAATTGATTAATATATATCCAATTGATTTATTATTAATTATTTTCTGCATAAATATGTAATATGTAATAAATATGTTATAAATATAATAAGTAAGATATTTTCTAACCGAGCCTTTCTAGAACTTTTATTGGTAGAACCGGATCAGACTACCCCCCCCCCTTTCTAACCCTTCATGTTCATTCTGTTTTAAAATTTGACGGTTACATCTAGAGATTTCTAAAGCAGGTATAAAATCCTGTCTTTGTAAAGTTATGAAAAGAGCGTATTCTCTAACACATTATTAAATTATTTAAAAATATTTTCAAAAATGTATAAATTTGCATACTCAACAATAAGTATTTGCGAAATATTTATTTTTTATATAATAAATAATACATAAAAAAAAAAAAACAACCCAGGTTTTGAGAACCTGGGATTCCTGAATTACTGTCTCTGTCCTCTTCTGCTGCGCTAGTAGCATCAATCGAAAATGTACTTTTCTTTAGGTCTTATAACGATCCTCTAAATTTCAAATTAAAAAAAAAATTGTTACAAGACGCATTGGACGAAAAGCTCGGACACAGGTCAACTTTTTTTCGGTATAGATTCATCAGAAAAAAGGAGATCAAAATCGGTGACGAATCAACCGTGTACTCTCCTTGTAAGACAATATAACCTCGACAGTTACCATAAGAATGAAATCATTTCTTTACAGCATTCTTAAATTTTGTATAAATCCTGTTGTAACTTCTTTAGTTTCTTATTTTAGTCTTTTTAAAAATGTTTTTCCTTATTCGGATATTTATTGCGCTGTAGTTTGACTTATAGAAAGATTTACAAACGCCAAATAGCAATGCATGGAGGTTAGTTTACCTTTTCTTTTAATTTTCTTTTTACCAGTCAATTTGGTCCTTGGCATTCAAGTTTCCGTATCTCGTCGCCACTTATAAAGTGCTGGGATTCTTAATGAACCATACGATTCTCTTTAATAACAAGTATATTTCGTGTATTCTTTTACACGTATTGCTGCGGTTCCGTACCGTGTGTTACTCACGTCAAATGCACGCCGCGTTGTATACTACACTGCCTATTGTAAAAAAGAGGAATGCTTACAGAACCACCATTTTGACTTCGAGAAAAAAGCACAAGTGGTGGATAAAACAGACACTAGGTCTAAAACAAAGAAGAAGAAGAAGAAGAAGAAGATAATAATAAAGATAATAAAAGTAAAGAAATTAAGAGAGAGATTGGATGAGGTAATGGAAGAGAAATTAAAGGGAGAGGGGAACTTAATAATAATGAGCAACTGGAACTCTCGTATAGGATTAGAAAACGCCAGAGTGGAAATGATGGAAAAGGTTAAATGGGAGAGAGAGAAAATAAAGTGTTAAATAATGAGAGAAAAAAAATGTAGAATTCTGTGAAGAATTTGGTTTAACGGTAATAAATAGCAGAATAAAAGGAGATAAGGATAGGAAATTCACACATATAAGAATAAAAGGAGTTCAGCAATAGATTATGTGATAGTAAAGAAGAGAGAAGACGAACTGTCAGTAAGAAGGATGGAAATTGGAGTAAAAGAGGAATAGGCCACCTACTAATTGAAATAGAAATAAAAAGGCGAACGAGAAGAGAAGAAAATGAAGAGAAGGAAGAAAAAATAGAAACAGAAGAAAGCAAATGGAAATGGAGGGAAGGATTGCATATCAGAAAGATAGGTTTAAGTTAAAGGAAATTGTAAGAATAAAATCCAAAAATCATGTATGGATGGTGAATAAATTATTATTATTATATATTAATTTTTCCTATTAATATATAAGACATTGGGGCTGTAGTTCCGAAGGACCCATATGAGTTAGTAGGTTCAATTTTTTTAGCACACCTCTCTAAATATGAGAATGCTAAATATAAAATATTGGCAACAGAAGCCGAGCTTTGGAAGTTTTGCTGGCTGTTTCACTTCACTTCACTTCATGCTTCGGCCTAAAATGAGGTCTATAATTATTCTGTTCCACATGGGTTTGTGACTTTCCACGTGAAGCGAGTTCTATCCCACCTCACCCCACGGTGTTCTATCGGAGCAACTTGAGTATCATCTTTGCGAATATATTTGACGGCGAAAAGTGTGTTTCATGAATCTTGATTCGTTCTCAGAATTGATTAAGACAATTAGACACATTTATCCCGGCAAAGATTGTTAGGGCGATGTGTTAAGATGACGGTTGTGGAGGTAGAGTGACCACATTAAAAAACTGCTCAATGTCAGTGCTTAATTAATAAGAACTTTACAGCTGGCTTGGGATCTGTAGTTGTTCACTACACTGATGAGTCTATGTAGGATGAAACCATGAAATCACAAATTTTACTTAAATTCTTTAAATGTTGATATAGATATCAAAAAGTATGTTTTATCGCTAGGAAGCAAAATTCCTAAAACTTTGTTTCTGTTTTATTGCCGGCTCCAATATTTTATATTTAACATTTTCATACTTAGAGAGGTGTGCTAAAAAAAAAATTGAACTCGCTAGTTCATGTGGGCCTTTCGGAACTATATACGAAATTGGTACATTTATTTAAATGTACAAGATAATTAAAATTAATAAATTACATTATATAAATTATAGAATACAACACGCACAGAAATGTGATTATTACAATTAATTCTTGATATTTTCATAAAATATTATATATAAATATTATATTAAGATAATTTTTGTTTTATATACTATATTGTTATTTCTATGAATACTGTTTTTGTAATAGAAATATTACATAATGTATATAAAAAAAGATATCCCGAACTTTTTGTATGACAACAGCTTTGACAACTGCACAAGATAGATTATTGAGATTATTTCGAGATGAAAATTTTAATCTAAAATATCGGAAGCATCATAATTTTTAAATAAGAAATAATTAACTTTTTAGAGATGATTAATTAACCCTCAGTTTGCACATTGGGATTTAGACACACCCAGATTGTGTACTCAACGGTGTTGAGCATTCACAGATCGTGAAGGGGGGGGGGAACGGAGTATAGAAGTAAAAAAAGTTATACATCCCTTCTACTAATTCCCCACCACAGCAAACTTCCAGAATCAAATCTGGGTTTCCCGCAGTCGTTATTTATTAGAAACTTACGGGATATATTGTGCAAGCTAAGAGTTAACTTATCTAAATTTTGCGTGCGCGCTCAGGCACGATATAGCAGTGAAGAGTCATCATTTAGTTAATGATTGTCATGCAAAGTTTGGAATATTTCCTTTGTTATTTATGTAATAGTATGTTACAAAAGAGTAGTGTTAAATATTAAGTGTAGTAAAAAAAAATCCATTATTTTTCCAATAGATGGCTTTAGTAATCTGTATCTCGCGTTGTATAAGTGCGATCGGGTTACGCTAGATGGCGTTAGAAAGATAAGATTTTGTACTAAAAAAACTTCTCAGACAGTTTTGTGATTGCTTGACTCAGTATTGTTTGAGCGCGCGTCAAAGATGGACACCAGCAAAGAGAAAATACGTCATATTTTACAGTTTTTCTTCGATAAAGGCGAAAACGCAAGCCAGGCGGCTGAAAATGTAAATAGTGTTTATGGTCCTGATACTGTAACAGCCAATCACGCGCAATTTTGGTTTCGTCGATTCTGTTCCGATAATTTTGATGTCAAAGATGCACCACGCTCTGGAAGGTCAATTGTCGAAAATGTCGATAAAATAATGGAAATCGTCGAGTCCGACCGTCATGTAAGCACTGTTTCGATTGCCCAGGAGCTAAACATTGCACAAAAAACCGTTTGGAACCACTTAAATAAGGCTGGATACAAAAAGAAGCTCGATGTATGGGTGTTACACGAGTTAACGCAAAAAAACCTCATGGACCGAATTTCCATCTGCGAATCGCTGCTGAATCGCAACAAAATCGACCCATTTCTGAAGCGGATGGTTACTGGTGATGAAAAAAGTGGGTCACTTACGACAACGTCAAGCAAAAACGGTAGTGGTCGAATCGCGGTGAGTCGGCGCAAACGGTGGCCAAGCCAGGATTGACTGTCAGGAAGGTTTTGCTGTGTGTTTAGTGGGATTGGCAGAGAATCATCTACTATAAGCTGCTCCCCTACGGCCAAACTCTTAATTCGGACCTGTACTGTTAACAATTGGACCGTCTGAAGGAAGCAATCGCCCAGAAGCGGCCAGCTTTGGCCAATAAGAGAGGAATTGTGTTCCATCAGGACAACGCCAGGTCACACATATCGATAGTGACTCGCCAGAAGCTCCGGGAGCTTGGTTGGGAGGTTCTTATGCATCCACCTTATAGTCCGGACCTGACACTAAGTGATTACCACCTGTTCCTGTCTATGGCGAATGATTTTGCTGGTGAAAAATTCGCCTCAAGAGAAGCTTGTGAAAATCGACTGTCCCAGTTTTTTGCCAATAGGGACGAGGGTTTCTATGAGAAAGGCATAATGAAATTACCTTCAAAATGGCAACAAGTTATCGAACAAAAGGGTGCATATTTGACCTAAATCGGATCATTCTAACTATGTTAAATAAAGCCTTCAATTTAATGCAAAAATAATGGATTTCTTTTTACTACACCTTATACTTTATAGAGTAACACGTAAAGACCTCATTAAAATATAAAATATTTTGATATTATTAATATAAAATTTTATAAGTAATTTAGAATAATTTATTTTTTAATAAAATACTTTGTTATTTAAATAATATTTATAAAATAAATAACATTTATAAAATGTTAAAGATGTAAAATTAAATATTGCGCGCAATAATAGTTAAAAAATTTTATTTAATACTTACATAATGTGCAAGTTGGATCTTTTATTATATTATTTTTTAAGAACTTTTTTGTTAATTTAGTCCGTAGTATTTTCATTGACCATGATACGTATTGCAGTAAAATAAGAACAAGATGTATACAGAAACTGCAATGATAGATATTTTATATTATTGTTTTCATGTACAAGTATAATTAAAATTAAAATAAAGAACAAAAACTTGATATGCCTTAATCGTCCATTTATTCTTTTCTTTATAAGTTTATACATACACCTTTTTTTTTTGTATTTTGATAATAATTCAAATTTTGATATTTTAAATATTACCTACAATACCTACAATAATATCAATAATACATAATGACATGATAGAAATATTATGTATTGTATGTACAATATATTTTATGATACAGGCACGCCAAGTGTTTGTGCTTTATTTTGCTGTTAATCATTTTATATGACTTTGCCTAAAATCATAAAAGAATCACAGAGAAATAAAATATAACTTTATTAATTAAACATATGTAGTAAACATTTTGAAAAATATTACTTTTTGAAATTCAAATTTATCTCAGTAATACTTGGCTAATTAAATTAATTTTATATCTATTTTTAAGTTGTAAAGTTTTTATTTAATAACGCATACATTTTTTAATATTTTTTATGTATAAATGTTTGTTTAAACTTTTCGTAGCATATAAGTGGAAATATTGTTACTTTATGTACTAAATATATTTTTTTACTTTCGTAAGGTTTTTTTAGTGGGATATCATTGTTTTTTGTACACATTTATACATTTACACATTTCTAACATTTATTATATATTTTTTATGCAAAACATGTTCATACATTTTTAGCATTCAGAGACCAACTGCACTTTTGTACTTTTCAATCATTTATTAATCGTCATTTGGTTTTTTTAGCACGTACTACTATTAATGTCTATCAATTGTATTTTTACCTTGATAAAAAATTCTACTAATAAACTTGATGGGAGTATATTCTATATAAATACTCTGTAACGCTATATCTCTATAAGCGATGTAATATGTAGAGCAAGAGAGAAAAAAATGAAGAGCTAAAAGAAGAAAGAGCTAAAAAGTACAAAGTTACAGATCTTATGGAAAATTTTCTTACAGAATACAGAATATATATTCTTACCAATATATTAGGTGTACAACTTTGCTTCCACCGTTTTTTTTCCGAAATTCGAGACTTTATTGTAAAAAACTGGTTCTACATTTATGATTTAAAGTATTGTCCATCGCTGGCCACTACTTTCTCCCATCTTTCGGGCAGCGTACGAATCCCGCGTCGAAAAAACTGGTCATCTTTTGAGGCGATCCACGCGAATCGATCTAATTTTTTACTTCTTCATAAGACCGGAAGTGCTGGTCAGCCAGGCCGTGTGTCATTGATCGAAACAAGTGATAGTCAGAGAGAACAACGTCTGGAGAATACGGCGGGTGGGGTAGGACTTCCCATTTCAACGTTTCCAAGTATGTCTTGATCACTTTCGCAACATGAGGTCGAGCATTGTCATGCTGCAAAATCACTTTATCGTGTCTTTCGTTGAATTACGGCCGTTTGTCTTTCAATGCTCGGCTTAAGTCGCTATTTTTCACTATCGTCGCCGCTAATAACTTTCGTTTATCGCCGTCACTTACTATCGATATCGATCGATTATATTTTTCACTATCGTCGTCGCTAATAACCTAACTTTCGTTTATCGACGTCACTTACTATCGATCGATTATATTTTTCACTATCGTCGCCGCTAATAACCTAACTTTCGCTTATCGACGTCACTTACTGTCGATCGATTATCGATCATAGACTTATACAATAGACTGCACAGACGGTTGAAAACCGTGTAGCCAACATCTCAGGAGTGGGGGTAGGGGTCTGGGGAGAGCATCTCTTTCTTTCGCGTATCTTGCCTCTCCTGAAGAAAAAGAGACAGCACGATGTTAGAAAGAGATGCTCTCCCCAGACCCCTACCCCCACTCCTGAGATGTTGGCTACACGGTTTTCAACCGTCTGTGCAGTATATTGTATAAGTCTATGTTATCGATCGCACATTTCTTCGCCCCTCACCGCAGCCCCTCTTGCCGACACTTCCAGAGCATCGCTAGCGCGATCTGGTGTCGAATGCCTCAACCGTAGGTCGGAACGGTCGACGACGACAACGACGACGACGTTTCTTACTTATATTTTTCACTTTTTGACTTTGCGTCGTAATAACTTGATTTATAGAGCATGTAGCCCAAAAATAAAAATACTTTTATTATGTAATTCAACCCCGCTCTATCGATTGAGATTACTTAGAACTCAATCCGTTGAGCGGATATATGAAAACCAGAAATATTGAGTGCTCTCAACTGACCGACTCGTGTAATAAGACACGGTAGTGTCTTGTGCTTGCGCGGACTTAGCACAAGACACTACCATGTCTCTTGTTACGCGTGACGCTCCTGAGATGAAGTGTCACGCGCCGCGAGAGGGGGACAGTAGGCGTCGACCGACGGAATCGGCCTGAAATGTGCAACTAAGTGACAGCTCTGATCTAGAGTATAATTTATTGCAACGTTTATTGTTTTTTAAATATTTAAAATTAGTTACGATAGATGTATCAAAAATTAAATGTCCATAAGGTCCATAATTAAAGGTCCATAAGAGAGAACATAGCTGGTATGTTTTTTACACGCACTACATATCATTGTATTTTTATGTCACTCATCTATAGCCTTTTGAATAAAGCCTGAACCATTTTTTAATGATATCAACATTGATGTTGCATACTGCAGATGTTCTTTCATAATTATGGCTATAATTTAGGTAGTTATATGATATCGTGCAACTTGATATATCTTAAAAAAGATGTTCTGTAAGATGTGCAGCATTACAATTTGCATTTAAAGAAGAAATGTCACGAGTGCTCAATTTCTAAAGTTTTTTCTTAACAATAGGAATAAAATTGCACAAAATTGTTGCTTTTGTAAAATAATCATTTAAAATAATTTTGCCACGCTTAAGAATATTTATTACTAGTTTAAAAATAAGATTTTTTTAACCAGCTTGCTAATGTTTTCTTTATAATTATTTACCTATGTGAACTTGGCACCCGACTTCGAACAAAATAATTTTTTCTTACAGAAAAAGTTAGCATTTTGTTTGTAGTTGTTTGTAGTAGCAATATTTTCGTTTGTAGTTTCATCCATTAAAAATTAGAAAAATTAAAAAAAAATAACTCCCACTCGACATTGAGATATCGCAAATCTGCTTGCATGATCTTTTTTAGAATCGTTTGTAGTTGTTTGTAATGATTTTCCTTTCGTTTGTAGCTGAACCGTTCAAAAGTTACAACAATATAAACAAATTGCGAATGTAGTTCAGTTATTTTTTGAAATATCGCAAATCCAGTTGCGCGGTCTTTTTTAGAATCGTTTGTAGTTGTTTGTAGTGATTTTCCTTTCGTTTGTAGCTGCACATCATTGTACGTTAAATAATTTGCATCGCTATCGATTTTTCACTTGATGCTTTCGGAAAAAACAGAAGAAATCTCTTTTTGTAAGACGTTGATCAATTACACTGTGTAATTGTATGCTTTTATGTACTACGTTTAAAAAATGTTAATTTTTTTGTTTATTTTTTAAAATTACTTTTTTGTTTTTATTTTTTGGTAGTTTATTTTGTTTGTAATTTTTTTCTATATTTTTTAATTTTTAAATATATAGTTTTTATATTCTGGAAAACAAGATATTCTTATAGAGGTTACATGTTAGTTTTTAACGTAAAATAATAAATGTATTCTTTTTTTGTTTAAAAGTTCACGTTGAGTCTGATCAAGATCAGACCAACATGGTTCTTTATCCGTAGAAAGACTATCATACTTCTGCTACATGCTAGTTATGTACGTTATTTTATGTACGTATGCGATGTAATGTTCTATTCTCTCACCTGGAATGTATGTTACAGCTGCAACTAGTTTATACTAATTTTCGCAGAAGTAGATTTCAATAGACAATTCGGTTAATGTATATTTTCTAAACAATTCTGGATATCCAAGTCTTGATGCCAGTTGTTCGTTTTCAAGACATTCGATGTCTATAAACACATGATTTCCGCCATTGCAGCTGAATTTTATATCTTTAATGTTACAACAATTATATATAAGATTTTTTATTTTTAAACACTAGTCTACTGCTCCTTTAAGCCTTTTCATACCCTGTTTGTAAAAGGGAATGGTATTCACTTGTAACACAGGACTTATAATTTTTTTTTAAATCCGCAATCGTTGCAACCATTTGTACATTCGAGAGATGGCACGTCATGCATTAATTTTAATATCAAGGATGAAACATTCATCGCACAATCTAAGATATCGCATTTAGGAGAAGTTATACGATTCATTATTGCAGCTCTTGCATTATATGCTTTAACGTCTGTGTATAAGGTTTTAATAAATACAAATATCGAATTGCACGATTGTTCTATGTATTTATTATATTCAGGTCAATTGCTATAGCCACCAATAATGCATTGTTTAATTACATCAAATGGACATGTATTTTTTACCATTATACGTTTGCTGTCGACTTTAACTGGAGGCAAAGCATTAATTAATAACCATTAATTAATAGAGGTGTCGTATTAATGCATTTGGATGTCGTTTATGCAAAGTTTCAATATCGGGATATGCAACTATTTCCCTTGCTTTTCTATTTTATTCAGTCCCCTCCTCGATTCCATTTCATTTAAGAAATCTACGTTATTCATTGCAGCATCATGTGACACATTACTAATGTCTAACTGACTTTTATTATCTGTTTCATTATTTCTTTCTACCTATACCCATAATTTTATCATTTTTATTTAAACATTCTAAACTGTAATCTAAATCACATGTAATAATGTTATCAGGAGACGCGGTAGCGTCTCCGGCCATGTTCAAAATTTTGGACGCTACTAGTCTCTTATCCAGAAAGTTTAGAATCGATTTTTTGGGGGTACAGAACTATTAAAATATAAAAAATTTTGAAATGCATGTAGCATATTCTGAAAGGTGGCATCGCCACGAGTAAATTAAGCCAAAAAAAAAAAAAATCGGTCAAGCCGTTCTGGACATACAAACGGTCAAAAATTGATGTGTTCATGAAAAATTTTCTTCTCTGTCAGCAGTCATATGTACACTGCTCTTCTTTCTTACCTTTCACTCACACCTCCCCCAACTTCCATTCACCCTCCCCACCCCTCATCCCCCTTTTTCACCATGCCCCCCTTCCTCCCCTCCCTCCCCCTCTATTTTTTCATTTTTTCGCTCTATCTCATACTTTTTCATCATCTTTCACCCCCTCTCACTCTCTCACACCCTCTCTGGTGTATTTACCATTTATTAAAAATTTTCAAAAACCACCCCTTGAGGGTGAAATTTAATATCTCGGGAACGGTGCGTTGCAAAAATATGAGACATGTGCCGTTAATTAAGATTTCTTATGGGGTCAATTTCCCATTTATTAAAAATTTTCAAAAACCACCCCTTGGGGGAAAAATTTAATATCTCGGAAACGATGCATCGCAAAAATACGGGACCTGTGTCGTTAATTAATGTTTCTTGTAGAGTCAATTTACCATTTATTAAAAATTTTCCAAAACCACCCCTTGAGGGTGAAATTTAATATCTCGAAAACGGTACATTGAAAAAATACGGTATCTGTGTCGTTAATTAACATTTCTTATGGGGTTAATTTACTACTCAATAAAAATTTTCAAAAACCACCCCTTGGGGGTAAAATTTAATATCTGGGAAACGGTGCATTGTAAAAATTAGGGCTATACATTTTAACCGGTTAAACCGGTCAAAAAAGTTAACCAGGCTAATTAATTAACTAACCACCAGCTTAGCCAGTTAACTTAAATTAGCTAAGCTAATTAGCTAATGGTTAAACTGACTAAAAGGCTAATATTTAAGAAATCAATTTATTAACTATACAAATTGCGATAGCAAGATTTGATTTACGATCCTTTTTGAATTACGCGATAGTAGTTAAAGTAAGTACACTGAGGACTATTAATGCCTGGGTCACTATTTTTTCATAGTGGTTAGTAGAAGTGTACCAGGCATTAATGGTCCTCACTGTACATACCAATAAAAAATTTTTGAAATGTGTAGTACATAGTTTAGCCTACAGATGCTACTAATTCTTTATTCCCGATCATCTATTCGTACACATATAAACTACTTGTTTAAAAACATAGATATATTACATATAGATAGAGCTTTGTAAATCTTACTGCGTGCCAAGATAAAATTATCTTTTCCTCCCTCGCGCATGTGCAATCGCGCATTTATCTTCTGTTTATCCATGACAGCCAAGGATATAACCTAATTTTATGTAAAACGATGCGCGTCCGCCGAGATAAATATACGAATGCGCATGCGCGAGGGAGGAAAAGATAATTTTATCTTGGCACGTGTTGCACTATAGCAAAAATGGTACAAAGCTCTATCTATATGTAATATATCTATGTTTAAAAACTACATTTGAGTAAATTATTTTTTAAAATGTCATCATTGTGGGATCATTTTATTCGTCTTACAAGTGGAGTTGCTAAGTGTAAATATTGTAATATTCAATATAATATAAAAAAAACAACTTCATCATTAAGATATCATATAAAAAATAAGCACCCGGAGAAAGATCGAGTTGTTAATTCGGTTCAATCTGATTCTGAGTCACGGTATGTAAATTAAAAATTTCTACGTCAAATACATTACATGTCATAATAAAATATATTCAATTAAAAAAAAAATTAAGTATTTTTATTTTGGTTTATAAAGAATGTCAAATAATTAATCTAAAATGAATACATGTAATAGATCCGAAGATGAAACCGTTCTGAGTACTCCAAATAATTATAATAAACGACGAAAAACTTCGAATGCACTAGATACTGAACCAGGGCCAAGCACTGAAGAAGAAGTTGATAAGCGACGTAAAATACCTACGAGAAAATATTACACACGTAACGTGAGTAATTATGTTGAAAAATTGAGTTAATTGATAGAATGCCACACTGATAGAAAAAGTATCTTGAACCAAGAAAATTATTTTGAAGAATTTTACTGTCTTGAATCAAGAAAATAATTTTTTGAACCAAGAGAATTTTACTCAAACCAAGAAAAAATTCTTGACTCAAAAATTTTTCCACTTGATTCAAGAGAAAGAAATTCTTCAAAATGATTTTCTTGGTTCAAGATTTTTTCTCTTGAGTCAAGATATTTTTTCTATCAGTGCACGTATTTTGTCTAACTTACAATATTTATTCTGTATTTAAAAAATTGTATCAAATCCATTGATGTTATTTGTTTTTTTTTGTTTTTCTTATAGAATCCAAAGTCCGAAGCTATTACTATGTCTCTCGTTAAAATGATTGCAATGGATATGCTTCCATTATCGTTTGGAGAAGGACCTGGACTTGTCACATTTCTTCAAACTGTTTGTCCCGATTATACTATACCAAGTATTACTGTTATTAAAGATCGATTAAACGGTATATATGACGCTGTTCGCAATAAATTAGTTTCGACTTTAGATCATTTTCCACATATATCTATTACAACCGATGGTTGGTCATCACGTGCTAATACATCATTTGTAACAATCACAGTGCACGCTATTGATGATCAATGGAACCTTCGTGCATTCACACTGGATACATTAGAAATGTCCGAGAGTCACACCGCAAAGAATACATATAATCATTTGAAAAAAGCATTATCTGACTGGAATTCTTATGAAAAAGTAACTTCTGTTGTCCACGATAATGCACCTTATATGATTGCTGCTATCCGAGATTATTGGGACGATGAACATGAATTAGGAGTAAGTGTTCGCTGCTTCTGTCATTCATTACAATGTGTAGTTGAAAGAGCTTTGAAAGAAGAAGTTTTAAGTCAATGTCTACACAAAATTTCTGCTGTAGTTGGTCATTTCAAGCACTCAAACAAAGCGAGTATAGCTCTAACTTCTGCTCAGAAACGATTTCATCTGCCAGAACATCATTTAATAAGTCACTGTGTAACTCGCTGGAATTCAGCTTTTGCAATGATCGATCGTGTAATTGAGCAATCACATATGTTTTGTTGGATAAGGAAGTGACGACTCCAGAATCGACGAAAAAATTGCTTTTGACCAACGTTGAATGGGTTTATTTACAAGATGTGAAGAAGATATTAGAACCATTTAATGTGGCTACGAGATTAATGTCTTCTGAATCACAATCAACCATTTCAATGGTGCGGCCAACAGTCTTTTCAATTTTGAAAAAATTTTTACAGTCGAAAGATGATGACAGTGACGACATTATGTTATTAAAAGAAATATTAGAGGAAGAGTTGAGAACTCGATTTCTAAAAACAACAAATATTGCAGTGTGTGGACTTGCCTGCTATTTGGATCCTCGGTATTTATTTTCTTAATATAGACTTCTCAATGAAAAATCCTACACGCATGTAAATGTGCTCTATTTTTGACGGATCTTCATTTGACAACTATTTTTGACTATATCAATTAACTGTAATAAATTCTATTTCATGTTTTAGGTATAAAGATTTGTGTGATGAAACTAAATTGTACCGAGAAAAAGTTAAATCAAAATTGTTAGAAATAATAACTAAAGAAAACACTCATCATGATATTAGAACCTCGGCCAAAGATCAAAGGGAAAAAGATCTGGAATATCTTTTTGATGCTGAACGTGGTTTATCCGGTGATCTGGAAAGAACACTCAGTTTTGAAAATAAATCTGCCATTGAAAAAGAGATGGAAAAATATGATAGAGAGTTAACCATCCCAAAAGGGGATAATCCTTTGCTGTGGTGGAATTCCAAACGTCATAAGTACCCAATTTTGGCTATTTATGCAAGAAGATATTTGGGCATTCCATCTTCGAGTACACCTTCCGAGCGAGTATTTTCGACAGCAGGAAATGTTATTTCAGCTAAAAGGAGTTGTTTATTACCAGAGAACGCCAATTTATTGATATTCTTGTATCAAAATCGTAATATTTTGGAAGAAATAAATTAAAATATTACATACGATTAGACAATTTCATTTAGTATTAATTTCAATTGTTTATGTAAAAAATTATATTAAGCGTGTGCTTCGTTTGATTCTATCAAATTTTGAGTCCAATTTTATGATCACTTTATAATTGTTAAATTTTAACATCGAATTAACTTTTTAGATGGTTTAACCATTAGCTGATTAGCTTAGCTAATTTAAGTTAACCGGTTAAGCTGGTGGTTAGTTAATTAATTAGCCTGGTTAACTGTTTTGACCGGTTTAACCGGTTAAAATGTATAGCCCTAGTAAAAATATAAGACATGTGCCGTTAATTAAGGTTTCTTATGGGGTCAATTTACCATTTATTAGAAATTTTCAAAAACCACTTCTTAGGGGTGAAATTTAATATCTCAAAAACGGTGCATCGCAAAAATACGGGATCTATTTCGTTAATTAAGGTTTCTGGAGTTAATTTACCATTTATTAAGAATTTTCAAATACACTAGTGTAAAATATTCCATTTGTATAATAATTTATATAATAATAAAATTTATGTTAATTGAATTTATCGCTTAATCTTTCGTTCTAATGTAGATATTTAATAAAATATTCAATTTACTTACTAAGTAAAATTTATAACATTGTCCTTTAACTTCAAAAAATTCTAAGTTTTTAAATAAACCTAATAAACAAAATTGAAAGTGATAATAAATATTTTCTCAATTTTTGATCTCTCTATACTAAACGATAAGAAATTAATCCTAATCCATCTCATCCAAATAAAATTCTAAGTAAATTAGGTCTAATGATTATTAATATAGACATAATCTTTAATATATAATCTTAAATAAAATATTAATATAAATACTAAAACTATTAAAAATAAATAATATTTATAATAATAATTTAAGATAATTTAAATTTTTATATTAATCCTACAAATTAATATTTTAACTCAATTGAAAGGAGACTAGTTGACGTCAAACTGGCATATATAATTGGTGAGCTACGAGCCGACTTGGTTTGTCAGACTTACACCGCAGTGATTCACCAATTTTTTGAAATCTAAATTCGATTTCCATTTAGGGATAAATAGATCTAAACTTATAAGATGAAGAATTTATTGCGAAAAATATTACCTCAGCCAGGATTCGAACCTGGAACTCCCTCATTCCGTGCGGGTGTCATACCAATTCGACCACCGAGGCATGTGATAATATTTATCGCAATAATAAGTATACTAAGAGAGAGACGCTTTCTCAGGCAGCGCCTCTAGTGAGGGACACCAAATTTTTAAGTCATTGGTGAGATATAACTATATCGTACGATCATTTTCTTTGCCAGTAGAAATTAAAACTCAATTGAAAGGAGACTAGTTGACGTCAAACTGGCATATATAATTGGTGAGCTACGAGCCGACTTGGTTTGTCAGACTTACAAATTAATATTTTATTTAAACTACCTAAATTTTTAATTATTATTTTAATAAAATAAACTTAAATTAATTAAAATTTTAATTAATGGTCAAGAATAAATTAATAAAATTATATATTCCTTTAAAAAAATTGTAAATGTGTAATTTGAATTTAAATATATTTTTCCGTGTAAAATATATGAATATAAATACCTCTGTGGTGTATTTTGTTTGTAATAATATGTATAATAATAAAATTTATGCTAACTGAATTTATCGCTTAATCTTTCGTTCTAATGTAAGTATCCATTCTTAAAAAGTCTATGTTATATCGATTTTCGCAAGTATTGTTGTCACTTTTCCGCGATGCTGATTGGTTATCTCGATGCTCTGTGCTGTGCGCGTTACTTCAAATCGATAAAAGCTTGTCATGGTTAAGCGTGACACATGTGACAGATTATGATTGTATTTCTCTTTGGATCTTTGCGCGTGTTATATGTGTACAATATATTAAGCCAGCGGCACACGATGCTATTTTATCTGTTAGATTGCTCGCGTGCGTCTGTGCTGGCAATATTTTTTTCTGTTAAACTGAAAATTATGTAATCTGTTGATCACGCTGTTGACTGATCTGCTGAATTTCTGTAAAAATCCAGCATTAAATTTCATGCCCAAGGGGTGGTTTTTGAAAATTTCTAATAAATGGTAAATTGACCCCATAAGAAACCTTAATTAACGGCACATGTCTCATATTTTTATAATGCACTGTTTTCGAGATATCAAATTTCATCCTCAAGGGGTGGTTTTTGAAAATTTTTATTGAACAGTAAATTAATTCCATAAGAAACTTTACTAACAACACAGGTCTCGTATTTTTGCAGTGTACCGTTTTTGAGATATTAAATTTCACCACTGAAGGGTGGTTTTTGAAAATTTTTAATAAGTGGTGGAAAATTTTTATTGAACAGTAAATTAACTTCAATAAGAAACCTTAATTAACGACACAGGTACAGATATTTAGTAACAAAAATTTATTCTATTATTGAAATTATGTAAATGATTAATCCGCACATTGTAATTGAAACAAATGCACTTTGCAGACAGAGTTTGATTGTGTTACTTTTCTTGATTTAAAAAGTGCTGTAATTAAATCATTTAATTGTAGCACATATTTTTTTCGTTCCAGTTTGATGTAAAAAATTGCATATATTTATTTCAGGAAATAAAATATATCATTGAATTAAAAAAATATTTGATTCTATTGCATTATTGCATAAAATAAATACGTTGTTCTTTGATTGTACATGAGAAAAATATAAGTCAAAGCTGAAATTTCTCATTGAGCTCATACGATCACAATTGCATCACAGTAAATCGAAATCATGATACGAAGAAAGAAAGTATATCGACAATTATGAACTGTCATATGTACCGCTGACAGCAGACAATATTAAATTTACTTGCTAGAAAATCATGTGAAAGAATTCTTTTCAAGTTTTAGAAAAGATTTCTGTTATTACATCATTTTGCAATAATCATGTGTTCGGCAAACACATGATTATTGCAAATGCACCTTTTTTTGTATTCTATACTCCAATTTTATTTCAAAATGAAAGAGAAGATATTATCGCGTGTTCACTCGTTTAATCTTAATTCAAATTTATGTATGTGCTGAGTACGCGTAGGAAAATATAAAAATATCAAAGAAATAAGTGATAAGTGATAAGAATATTGTGTATGCCATATATGAGTGTCACAAATATGCAAAAATTTTACACACAGTTATGATTGCTGCGTGCAGATTTATCAGTTGTTCATTGTAAATTCGTACAATATCAATGGCAATTTTTTGTTTATCACAATCTAATCGTCATATTTTGCAATAATCATACACATGCATTTTTTTATATTGTACCGGTTTATATTGTTCAGTTGTGTTATAGATGATGCGTGGATATTCGACGAATTTTTGACAGCTCTCAATGTGCGAATATAAACGCATGCAAAATCTCGTATAAAAGAAGTAGTAGCCAAACACGACATAAATAACTTTCGATAAGCTCGGCTGGACAGGCTTCCGTTACTAGTTTTTCTGTGTTCTACATGAGCTTCAGTATATGTAATACATCGCTACAATCAAGAAGTTCTGTGTTTTCATTTATTAACATTATTTAAGAGATCAGTATTTCTTATTGAAAATTAATAGAATTCAATTAATTATACATATAAATTATTCTATCAGGAGACGCGGTAGCGTCTCCGGCCATGTTCAATGAGACGCTACAAGTCTCTTATCCAGAACTTTTAGAAGCGATTTTTTGGGGGTACAGAACTATTAAAATATAAAAAATTTTGAAATGCATGTAGCATATTCTGAAAGGTGGCATCGCCACGAGTAAATTAAAAAAAAAAAAAAATCGGTCAAGCCATTCTGGACATACAAACGGTCAAAAATTGATGTATTCATGAAAAATTTTCTTCTTCTCTGTCAACAGTCATATGTACACTGCTCTTCTTTCTTACATTTCACTCACATCTCCCCCAACTTCCATTCAGCCCTCCCCACCCTCATCCCCCTTTTTCACCATGCCCCCCTTCCTCCCCTCCCTCCCCCTCTATTTTTTCATTTTTTCGCTCTATCTCATACTTTTTCATCATCTTTCACCCCCTCTCACTCTCTCACACCCTCTCTGGTGTATTTACCATTTATTAAAAATTTTCAAAAACCACCCCTTGAGGGTGAAATTTAATATCTCGGGAACGGTGCGTTGCAAAAATATGAGACATGTACCGTTAATTAAGATTTCTTATGGGGTCAATTTCCCATTTATTAAAAATTTTCAAAAACCACTTCTTGGGGGAAAAATTTAATATCTCGGAAACGATGCATCGCAAAAATACGGGACCTGTGTCGTTAATTAAGGTTTCTTATGGAGTTAATTTACCATTTATTAAAAATTTTCCAAAACCACCCCTTGAGGGTGAAATTTAATATCTCGAAAACGGTACATTGAAAAAATACGGTATCTGTGTCGTTAATTAAAATTTCTTATGGGGTTAATTTACTATTCAATAAAAATTTTCAAAAATCACCCCTTGGGGGTAAAATTTAATATCTGGGAAACGGTGTATTGTAAAAATATGAGACATGTGCCGTTAATTAAGGTTTCTTATGGGGTCAATTTACCATTTATTAGAAATTTTCAAAAACCACTCCTTAGGAGTGAAATTTAATATCTCAAAAACGGTACATCGCAAAAATACGGGACCTGTGTTGTTAATTAACATTTCTTATGGGGTTAATTTACTGTTCAATAAAAATTTTCAAAAACCACCCCTTGGGGGTAAAATTTAATATTTTGGAAACGGTGCATTGCAAAAATATGAGACATATGCCGTTAATTAAGGTTTCTTATGGGGTCAATTTACCATTTATTAGAAATTTTCAAAAACCACTTCTTAGGGGTGAAATTTAATATCTCAAAAACGGTGCATCGCAAAAATACGGGATCTATTTCGTTAATTAAGGTTTCTGGAGTTAATTTACCATTTATTAAGAATTTTCAAATACACTAGTGTAAAATATTCCATTTGTATAATAATTTATATAATAATAAAATTTATGTTAATTGAATTTATCGCTTAATCTTTCGTTCTAATGTAGATATTTAATAAAATATTCAATTTACTTACTAAGTAAAATTTATAACATTGTCCTTTAACTTCAAAAAATTCTAAGTTTTTAAATAAACCTAATAAACAAAATTGAAAGTGATAATAAACATTTTCTCAATTTTTGATCTCTCTATACTAAACGATAAGAAATTAATCTTAAACCATCTTATCTAAATAAAATTCTAAATAAATTAGGTTTAATGATTATTGTTTAGTGTTAATATGCGTTATTTGTAAATGAAGTTTATTTTATGTTAGTATTAGCATTTTGTCATGCATATTTAGCGCATATTAATTTTGTTAAGAATATTTACATTTTTATGTTGTACAGCGCTTATTTGTGTTCGCGCCATTTTCTATGGCATATTGTTTTCGCGCGATTCTTTATTGTGTGGAGCCACTAGCGAGTGGCAGTAGAAGCTCGACGTGCCACGTCGAAACTTTTGAGTTGTAAAAAGGAAGGCCCAAGTGCCACGTCACAATAAACGTACAGATATCAATTATAACTCAGCAGTAAATGTTTAAATAACCCATTAACTTGGGAAAGAAAGATACCGCTGCACAAGGTATCAACATATGGTCCTTCGAGCCAGGATTCGTACACAGGATCCGATATATAGAGAGAAATAAAGCGGACGACTTTAACCTCAAAAGGGAACGACACGTTTTCCTCTCTCTCAAGACGCCCAGCGCAAACGATCGCATTCCAAGCGTTAAGGAAAAAGCGTATCGGTGCACAATAAGCACAAAAAAATCGCCACAAGCTAAATACATAACGCATAAACGGGTAAGATCGTTTCAATTCTTTCCTTGCATCAACGGAAGAAACATTTTCATTTCCGTTATATTCTTCCATATCAAGTCGCAATTACAGGATCTCGCAGTTCTTGGAAAATAGCTTTCGGTTGCGTTTTCTTATTAACCTCAAAATGTCGGAACAAATATTAGTTAAGAAAAGAAGCCACATCAAGGCTAAATTAACTCGGTTCATTAATTTTCTAAACGATTGTGTCAATGACGAGCAAAAAAGGCAAGAAACACCATCGCGGTTAGAAAAAATTGAGACTATATGGAAGGAATTTGACGAAGTACAAACTGATTTAGAAGATCTCAACGAAATTGAGCTAGAAAGTGGAGAACGTGATTCTTTTGAGAACAAATTTCATCGCTCAGTCACTACAGCCAAGCATATAATTTCAACATTACAGGCAAACGCCATGCCACAAGAACAACGAGTTCAAACATTAAATCAGCCTATTAACATAATTCAGCCAAACAAAATGCGTCTTCCCACTATCGAAATCCCTAAATTCCACGGCAGATGGGAAGAATGGCTGCCATTTCGCGACACTTTCACTTCAATGATTCACAATAATGAAGCCCTGCCTGCCATAGATAAATTACATTATTTGAGATGGTCACTAGTAGGCGATGCGTACAAACTCATTGAATCATTGGAGGTAACAAACGAAAATTATCAAATTGCCTGGGAAATCATAAACAAACGTTATAAAGGCAACAAAACAATCATTCGAAATCATGTTCAAGCATTAATAAATTTTCCATGCATTACAAAAGAATCATATTCTTCTCTTAGACAATTAGTCGACACAACATTGCAACATTTACGTACATTAAAGCGATTGGAACAACCCACAGACAGTTGGGATACGCTACTCATCCAATTATTTATTCCAAAGTTAGATAGTCACACTTGACGAGAATGGGAATCCGAAAGAGCAGATAAAGAAGAGCTTCCAAGCATGGAGGATTTTATCAATTTTTTGGAAACAAGATGCTCCTTCCTAGACGCTTTAGCACGAGCTAGCACACTTAATCTATCAAAAAATGTACAGAGTCATTCGAAACAGCACACTATTAAGCAAACTAATCAATTGCAAGCTCACCTCAGCTTAGAGAGCTCAATTTGTCCGGTTTGTCAAAACACACATAAAGTGTTCGAATGCCTTATATTTCGCAACATGTCAATTCAAGCTCGCATCGAGAAGGTCAAAAACAGTAAATTATGCTACAATTGTTTGAAACCATTTCATGGTAAAAAATGCACCCTAGGATCTTGTAAAAAATGTTACAAACATCATAATACTTTACTTCATGTAGACAAAACTGCCGATTCGAATGACCCTACCGTAAAGACTGAAGCAAATGAAAATGCTGCCAAGCAACACACCTCGAACTCTTTAGCGGAATCCAATAGCGAAAACTCTGTCAATATTAGCAATACACAAAGCGTAAACAATTCTACATCTTCTTGTCACACGCAAGGTTCCTTTTCGCACGTCTTGTTGTCGACAGCAATAATTCACGTCAGAGATCATTCAAACAACCTGCACGATTGTAGAGTCTTACTAGACTCAGGATCGCAGCCTAATTTTATCTCATTGGAGCTATGTGAGCGCTTAATGTTGCCTCAACGCAACGCTGATATTGTCATAGATGGCGTCAATAACGTCTCATCCACATCTGAAAGGGAAACCACCGCTACCATACATTCCAGATTCAACGACTATCAAGAAACCTTATCGTTCTTAATCGTAAATAAGGTCACTAGCAAGATGCCAGCAATAACCATAGATGTGAGTTCCTTTCAAATTCCGTCTAGCATTAAGCTAGCAGATCCTACGTTTCATTTACCTGGCAAGATAGACATGATCTTGGGTTCAGAGATTTTCTGGAGGCTATTGTGCATCGGGCAGATACAACTAGGCAAGGCAAAACCAATTTTCCAAAAGACAAGGCTCGGTTGGATAGTGTCTGGAACCGCAAATTCGACTCTCAAGCCTAAGCATGCCATGCAATGCCATATTGCTCACCAATCAACGTTACATGACCAGTTGGAGAGATTCTGGCGACTTGAAGAGCTGCAAGCGAAATCGCACCTGACAGCAGACGAGCAGAAATGCGAAGAGCATTTCCAAAAAACACATTCACGGCAGAAAGATGGAAGGTTTGTCGTGATGCTCCCGCTAAAGGACAATTACACTCAACTGGGTGAATCCTAGCCTGACATAGCCAGGCGCAGATTCTTCAGCGTAGAAAGAAAATTATCTAAGCAACCTGAGCTCAAACGGCACTACGCAGCCTTTATGCAGGAATATATGGACCTAGGCCACATGAAGCTTCTTTCAAATCCTGTTGATGAGCACATAAAATCAAAGGACAATGACATCTCATATTATTTGCCACATCATGCCGTCATCAAGCCTGACAGTGATACCACACGCCTGCGAGTCGTCTTTGATGCGTCATCAAAAACTAGCTCCGGTTTGTCGCTAAATGATGTTCAGATGGTAGGGCCCACTATTCAGCAAGACCTTTTCAGCATCATAATGCGTTTTCGCCAACACGCTTATGCCGTTTCAGCCGATGTATCAAAAATGTACCGACAGGTAAGAGTAAGTCAAGAGTAATGTAAATTACAACGCATACTATGGAGGTTCGATCCAGAGGAAGAAATACAAGTATACGAACTTCAAACTGTCACTTATGGAGAAGCCTGTTCAGCTTTTCTGGCTATTCGTTCACTCCATCAAGCGGCGAGAGATTTACAGCAACAATATCCAAAGGGAGCCGAAATAATCATGCGAGACTTTTATGTTGATGACCTCCTGACGGGCAGCAACGACATCAATGATCTTGTACAGCTCAAGGAAGACGTAACGTAACGATTCTTCGATCCGCTAAATTCGAACTTCACAAGTGGAAATCTAATCACTCCTTATTGGCCATTCACAAAGGTGCGGTTGGGAGAAGACACAAAGGTTCTCGGACAATTGTGGGATACTCGACAAGACTTGCTATTCTACACTACCGCAGCAACCAAGCAGTTAAAAGGGGCAACAAAGAGACAAGTGTTATCTTGCATCGCTCAAATATTTGATCCCCTAGGACTGCTAGGGCCGGTAACCATCACATCCAAGATAATCATGCAGGAGTTATGGCAAGCTAAGCTAGGCTGGGACGAATCACTGCCCACTCAGCTTCATACTCGTTGGACACAATAGTACAATAAAATATCGCATCTAGATCATCTACGGATACCACGTCGCATATTATGCAAAAATCCAACGCACATTGAACTACATGGATTTTGCGACGCCTCTGAGCGCGCGTACGGTGCATGCATATACGTAAGAAGCACAGATAATACTCAAGGTCATCACGTCAGATTACTATGTGCCAAATCTCGTGTGGCGCCCCTAAAGGTTGTATCGCTCCCGCGGCTCGAGCTTTGCGGCGCGCTGCTGTTGTCACAATTATATCAACGAACGATAGAGGCTCTAACCATAGAGTTCGACAGCATACATTTTTGGTGTGACTCCACCATAACGCTCTCGTGGATAGCGAGCGATTCCGGCAAATGGTCCATCTTTGTCGCCAACCGTGTGGCAGAGATTCAAAGATTGTCGGCTCAGGGGCAATGGTATCACGTACACTCAGAATCAAACCCGGCAGACATCCTCTCAAGGGGAACGAATCCAGACGAAATTCAAGCAAACAAGCTTTGGTGGAACGGTCCTCTTTTCTTACAGGAAGACTATCACGAAATCTTAAACAAATGTCCACAACCTAAGTTGAGCGAAGAACTACCCGAGATACGAAAAAGGGCCATCACTCTCGCAGCAACGCAGGACATAAAAAATACAAACATCATTGAAAGGTTCTCCTCATTAGTAAGGCTCAGACGTGCGATTGCATACTGCCTACGCTTCGTCCACAACTCAAGGCAAGGAGCAAGACATAAAGACGACCGCAAGACTGGACCTTTGCAAGTAGAGGACCTCGAGCGCAGCATGATTAGTATTTTACGCATGGCACAGAAAGAAGAATACTCCAAGGAAATACGACAGCTGTTTCAGGGGCAAGAGTTACACTCGAAAAGCAAATTACTTTCACTTCGCCCTTTTCTGGATAAAAACGGCCTACTGCGTGTCGGAGGACGGTTACAAGAAGCTCACTTAGATTATAATCAAAGGCATCCCATAGTTTTACCTAAAGGACATCATCTAACACGCCTAATCATAATGGAAGAGCACTTAAAAAACTTACATACCGGAGTGCAATCTCTTCTGGCTATAATACGCACACGCTATTGGCCTATATCAGGGAAAAATATAATCAGAAAGGTGCTGCACAAATGTATAGTTTGCTGCAGATCTCGCGCCTCTCCTGCAGAACAGCTAATGGGCAATCTGCCTTCGCCACGAGTCCTGCCATCGCCCCCCCTTTTTCAAAAGCGGAGTGGATTACGCGGGGCCTTTTACTATCAAAATCAGTCGCAACAAGACGGGCAAAGCTTACCTATGCGTTTTCGTGTGCTTTGTCACAAAGGCTATACATATAGAGGTCGTATCGGATCTAAGTACTTCGACGTTCTTAAATGCGTTAAAGGGATTTATAGCTAGGCGCGGAAAATGTATGTACATCTATTCCGATAACGGCACGAATTTTGTAGGAGCAAATAACACGCTAAGGGAAATGTATCATTTAGTCAATTCAAACAGTACAAAAATTCACGATTTCCTCGCTGAACAAGCCATCAAATGGCAGTTCCTTCCTCCGCAGTCACCTCACATGGGAGGTCTGTGGGAATCCGCGGTCAAAGCTGTCAAAATTCGTCTCGTCAAAATCATAGGTCCTACGCCCTTAACTTTCGAGGAGCTGGCGACCGTAGTCAGTTAAATAGAGGCTATCTTGAACTCCAGACCGATCACCCCTATGTCGGCGGATTCCGCTGATTTTGAAGCTTTGACCCCTGGCCATTTCTTAATTGGTCGTCCACTAGTTGCGATCTCGGAACCCGACGTCACAGAGCTTAATGTGAATCGTCTCAACCGTTATCAGCTTTTGGAACAAATGAGACAAAACTTCTGGAAGCGATGGTCAGATGAATATCTAACGCAACTGCAGCAAAGACACAAGTGGAACAAGCGTCACGAGCCAATAAGCAATGGCACTATGGTAATTTTACGAGAACCAAATACTCCGCCTATGCGTTGGCGTCTGGGTAGAGTGACAAATGTATATCCGGGCAAGGATGGTCTAGTCAGAGTAGTGGACGTAAAGACTAGCACCGGCACGTATCAGCGTTCACTAAATAAAATCTGTGTCTTGCCTGTTCAAGAATAGATTTGCGTTGAAAGCGAGAGCTTTCAAGGCCGGCGATATTTGTTTAGTGTTAACATGCGTTATTTGTAAATGAAGTTTATTTTATGTTAGTATTAGCATTTTGTCATGCACATTTAGCGCATATTAATTTTGTTAAGAATATTTACATTTTTATGTTGCAGGCCGCCATGTTCTTTTTCCGAGTCATTAACAAATTAGTACTCTGGAATTACAAGCAACTATTTTTCATTGTCCAGGCTTGTATAAATTTCAAATCAAACTTCAATAAACGACTTTTATATTTTGTGCACTAAGAATAACATATCACTTATGTACTTTCACTTAGAGTCAAATTTTAATCAATTTTACTTATATACACCTTATGTATGTATGTTCATTTTGAATTTGCACCTTGAATAACATATCAGTTATTTTTCGTGGTAATATATTATTAAATTTATTATATTATTTATTTTATTAATTTATTTAGATAATATACACTTTATGTATGTTCACTTTGAACTGGTACCTTGTATAAT
>CABEGB010000329.1:0-43910 GCA_901521435.1 Crematogaster levior
TTATGGATACTCAGGTAATAAGAGATTTAGCGTACAAAGCAAGGACCAGAAGTTAACTAAAATGAATTTGGCATTGGCTAAAAATTGTAATGCTCCTGTAAATGACAAAGACGGTGCAACAGCTTCTGAGAGCAATTGGAAAGAAGGGAAACCAGTTCGAGTCGTACGCAATTATAAATTAGCAAAATTTAGTAAATATGCACCGGAGGAAGGTAACAGGTACATTAAACGCGTGTTGTTTGTACTTTTATAAATAATAGACGGAACGATCTCTTCTTGACAATCCTTATTCTTGTCACAGATATGATGGTATATATAAAGTGGTAAAATATTACCCAGATAAGAATGTTGACGGCTTCATCATGTGGAAGTACGTGTTAAGAAGAGACGATCCCACTCCTGCACCATGGACTAAAGAAGGACAAGAGAGAATCGCTTTTCTTGGTTTAAAGATACTGTATCCTAAAGGGGTTTGTTGATACAATTGATGAAAAATTTGATGAAAAAAAAGCTAAGGAACCACTAGCAATCGATGACAAAGAAGACAATGTATCCATTAAGGAGTCTAATATTAAACGTGTAAACTTTGATTTGGAGGATGAATTGAAGACTTTAATAGAAAATGACAAAGTAAACACTAAATTATGGGCTGAATGTATAGCGACTGTGACGGATGGAAAACCTGCCTTTTTAGAATCCGTCGCAGAAAAGTAATATTTTTTATTTAAAAATATTAAATTTTTTTGTAATGATTTAGTAATCAAGCTGACATTTGACAAAATATAATTTTATATTTTGCAGATTTAAGTGCGTTTACTGTCTCATGATACTCTACGAACCTGTAACGATTCCTTGCGGGCATAATATTTGCCTCAGATGCCTAGAACAGGTCTTTTCCTCCCAAATTTATTTTTGCCCTGTCTGTAGATTTTCTCTGGGTGAAACCTATGACATGAAGATAAATGAAGCTTTGTCATCCGCACTACTACTAATTTATCCTGGCTACAAGGGCGGACAGTAATGTCACCTTTATATAGTAATACATCAATTTCTTTGTTTGCTCCAAAGTTTGTTAAATATTAATTTTTCAAATTACAAAAGTATTTCGAAATCCCAGAATGCAAGGATTTACAATAATTTTAAACATTATATTTGTAGCATGGATTTACTTTAATTTGAAATCAAGAGTATACGTTTGCACTAAGAATTGGTTTGTAATAATTTTTGAGAATTGAATAGTAGGTTTTTATTTCCGAACAAATTTTTCTGCTTTAACATTTCTCTTGTCTTACCTCTTATTGCGTTAAACGAGGTGTTGAAAATTTTGGTAGTATCTTATTTTTTTTACATTTAGTGTAATGAAAAAAATTTGACAATTCTGATATGGAAATTGTATTTATTATGACTTATGAATAAATATATACCACACATATAATTGCGGCAAAGCTTTTTATTGTACAGATTAGTAAAAATTATTATTTCAAGTTGTTTGAAGTTACAAGATTTGTATATGACGACCGAGTGGCGCAGAGAGATGTGCACCGGTCTACAGATTGTTGCATCTAAGTTATCAGTTTTTACTTTAGGGTTGCATTCCAAAACGTCTTATTTGATGAAAATTTTACTCAATTTTTATAGAATATGTGATGTGAGCTATAAAGTATTGAGTAACATTTTGCTCAAATAAGACGTTTTGGAATGCAACCTAAGATAGAAAAAAGGGGAAGATATGAGCAAAGTAATGAATCATTTAATTTTATAACTGTTGTGTTTTATATTTTAACTTTTTATCATATTTTTATTTATTAAACAAAAATTTATTATTAATAACACAGATATTGGAACTTGAACTAATACATTTTAACAAGAATAGAGATTTATTTGACTTGTTCTAATTTTGTGTATTTTACTAGTAACAAGTTAGAATGGGACAAATATATATTTTCACTCTACTTACTGCATCAGTTCAACAGTGCAGCCAAAAAGAACAGACTCATTAACTTGTTGCTAGTAAAGTGACCTCGATATGGTTAGCAGACAAATTCAATATTTCACATTTTTTGTTATTCTATTTGTTTGAGAACCATTTGGGCAAGTTTAGGAAAGAATTCTCATAGTTTGGGAAATAATAGTTTATTTACAGTTAATAAAAATAAGTTCGGCGTCTAGATAGCAGAAAAAATTAAAAAAAGAAAATTTTTTTTTTTAAATCAACGTAGAATTATTTGGGAAACATTTATATCAGTGGCGTAAATACGGGGGGGGGGGGGTTTGGGGACAAAACCCCCCCCAAAACCCTGTAAAAGTAAGTTTTTTATTCAGAAAATATTTGTGATCTCAAAATCGATTTTTCGAATTTTTTATTCATTTATCTGAACGACATAATAGAAGAAATATTTTCTATGTAATCAAGAGACACGGTAGTGTCTTGTGCTAAGTCCGCGCAACGTGGTAAAAATATACCAAATTTTTATTCTATGATTTCTATCCCCCCAGAAGGAATCTCAAGTTACGCTACTGATTTATATAACGGTCCCATGGTTTGAGAAATAATAATTTTGATGTAATAAGTAAATAAAAATTTCCTCTGTTCACTTTAGCAAATTTTTCATTTTTTATTTTTTATTATTGCAATCTTTTGGAATGGTTTGGGAATTATTTGGGCAAGTTTAGAAAAAGAGTTTCTCAAATAAATGTGCGTGCGAAAGCGCATGAATTTCAAACATGTATGTTGTAATACAGTATCATTTGGGGTGCGGGACGGCCTTCGGCCCCATTTTGAGTTGAACCTCGTTTTGCGTGGAAAGTTGTAAACCCATGTAGCCCTTCACTTCGCATTAAAAAGTGTACGCTGCCGTTTCTCTCCACACTGTCAGCTGGTTCACGAAACTAGACTGCGTACACTTTTTAATGCGAAGTAAGGTTTTACATGGGTTTACAACTTCCCACGCAAAACGAGATTCAACTCAAACTTATGGGGCAGAAGGCCCTCCCGCACCCCAAATGACACTGTATTACAACATATATGTTCGAAATTCATGCGCTTTCGCACGCATATTATTATTTAAGAAACTCTTTTCCTAAACTTGCCCAAATAATTCCCAACAGATTCCAAAAAAATTTTTAAATTTCTTCTGCTATCTAGACGACGAACTTATTTTTATTAATTGTAAGAAAAAACTATTATTTCCCAAATTATGAGAATTCTTTCCTAAACTTGCCCAAATGGTTCCCAAACGAATGGAATAATAAAAAATGCGAAATAATTTGAATTTGTCTGCTGTCTATATCGAGGTAGTAAAGTTGACAAAATTTGAACGACTTGTCAAATAAATCTCTATTCTTGTTAATATGTATTAGTTCATGTTCAAATGCCTGTGTTATTAATAATAAATTTTCATTTGATAAATAAAAATATGATAAAAAGTTAAAGTATAAAACACAACAGTTGTAAAATTAAATGATTCATTACTTTGCTCATCTTCCCCTTCTTTCTATACCAGAGTAAAAACTGATAACTTAGATGCAATCAGTAGACCAGTGCACATCTCTCTGCGCCACTCGGTCATCGTATACAAATCTTGTAACTTCAAACAACTTAACACAATTTTTACTAATCTGTACAATAAAAAGCTTTGCCACGGTTATATGTGTGGTATATATTTATTCATAAGTCATAATAAATACAATTTCCATATCAGAAATATAATCAAATTTTTTTCATTACACTAAATGTAAAAAGAATAAGATACTACCAAAATTTTCAACATCTCGTTTAAGGCAATAAAGGATAAGAAAAGAGAAATATTAGGTTTGTTCTTTTTCGCTGCATTGTCTGCACTAGTTCAAGAAGAGTACGCTGAAATGTTCTTTTTTTACGGAAGTGACGTCGAGTTCGTTGTTCTTTTCAGCAATGCAGAGGTATTCGGTGTATCAACTGACTACCCTTCTCGAGCTAGTACAACGGTGCGGTATACAGTTCAATATGGCAGATATATATTTATAGATAAATAAATATAAACGTAACCTACAGCTATGATATTACTATCCTGTCATAAGTATATAAATCAAATTTTTTTCATTACCTTAAATGTAAAAAAATAAAATACTACTGAAAATTTCAAAATCTCCTTTAAGGCAATAAGGAATAAGAGAAGTCATAAATCAACATAGCAATGTGATCCACGTAATATGCCAAATTTATCACTGCACTGACACGTTCTTTTACACTCTTGCACTAGAAGAATTCAATGCTGTCCAAGAGTTCCTGTTCAATTCAGTATTAGTTCAGTGCGATCCTAGTGCAGCGAAAAAGAATAAACCTATAAAAGCAGAAAAATTTGTTCGGAAATGAAAACCTACTAGTCAATTCTCAAAAATCATTACAAACCAATTCTTAGTGCAAACGTATGCTCTAGATTTCAAATTAAAGTAAATCCATGCTACAAATATAATGTTTAAAATAAGATAAGTCCTTGCTTGCATTCTATGGGATTTCGAAATACTTTTGTAATTTGAAAAATTATTATTTAACAAACTTTGGAGCAAACAAAGAAATTGATGTATTACTATATAAAGGTGACATTACTGTCCACCCTTGTAGCCAGGATAAATTAGTAGTAGTGCGGATGACAAAGTTTCATTTATCTTCATGTCATAGGTTTCGCCCAGAGAATATCGACAGACAGGGCAAAAATTAATTTCGGAGGAAAAGGCCCGTTCTAGGCATCTGAGGCAAATATTATGCCCGCAAGGAGTCGTTACAGGTTTATAGAGTATCATGAGACAGCAAACGCACTTAAATCTGCAAAATATAAAATTGTTTTTTGTCAAATGTCAGCTCGATTACTAAATCATTACAAAAAATTTAACATTTTTAAATAAAAAATATTACTTTTCTGCGACGGATTCTAAAAAGGCAGGTTTGCCATCGGTCACAGTCGCTATACATTCAGCCCATAATTTAGCGTTTACTTTGTCATTTTCTATTAAAGTCTTCAATTCATCCTCCAAATCAAAGTTTACACGTTTAATCTTAGACTCCTTAATGGATACGTTGTCTTCTTTGTCATCGATAGCTAGTGGTTTCTTAGTTTCTTTTTTTTCATCAAATGGCATTGTATCAAGATACCCTTTAGGATACAGCATCTTTAAACCAAGAAAAGCGATTCTCTCTTGTCCTTCTTTAGTCCATGGTGCAGGAGTGGGATCGTCTCTTCTCAACACGTACTTCCATATGATGAAGCCGTCAACATTCTTATCTGGGTAATATTTTACCACTTTATATATACCATCATATCTGTGACAAAAATAAGGATTGTTAAAAAAAGATCGTTCCGTCTATTATTTATAAAAGTACAAACAACACGCGTTTAATGTACCTGTTACCTTCCTCCGGTGCATATTTACTAAATTTTGCTAATTTATAATTGCGTACCACTCGAACTGGTTTCCCTTCTTTCCTCAGAAGCTGTTGCACCGTCTTTGTCATTTACAGGAGCATTACAATTTTTAGCCAATGCCAAATTCATTTTAGTTAACTTCTGGTCCTTGCTTTGTACGCTAGTTCTCTTATTACCTAAGTATCCATAAAAAATATAAAACATATTTATGATATACACGCACACACGCACACGCGTGTGCTTTGATCGCATATAGAAGAATTTTATGATTAAATTATGGTAAAAGACTTTCTTTTTTAATTTGATATACCTGATAAATCTCTACCACCCGAGCCGCTATACAAAAATTCATCACCATTGTCGTAGTCGTTCTCATATCCGCCCGAAAAAACAATAGAATACGCGCAGTCATTTGCTCGTCCATGGATGCCGCCAATAGGTGGTCTATGCACTCCTGCTTCCGAAACCTAAACAAGTATCTTTTGCTCATATCTCCATTTAACAGATCTGTCAAGGGATGTTATGTAGAATGTAGAATTTTCCTTTACCTGCATTCTAAACATCCAAGTCGTACCAACGTCAACACCCGGAATTGGTCCGGAATGATACATTGGCACTTTGTCACAAACTTCTTGTCTCCGAGCACAAGTCATCCCACTACCCCAATTTTTTTCTTGTTACAGAGAAACTTTTTTGCACGTTTCAGTTTTTCTCCTGCCTGTAACGAATAGAATAGTGATGACAATAATAATAACAGCAACAATAATAATAATAATAATAAAGATTGCAACAAATTAATAACAAGACACATGTACCTTGACAATTTCATTTTCGTCGTTTTTACATTCAGAACAATACCAATAAGTTTCCTGTGGCACTTCGAGAAGTGGTGGAGTCAGACACTTGATGTGAAACAAATCATCGCATTCATCGCAAATCAGAAGCGTGTCCGTATCTTCTTTGCCTGCGCAAATGTTACAGCCACACGATCGACATTTTAATTCAGGGTTGTCTCCGCACTCTTCGCAATTAGGAGCCACAGGTCTAATTTTGCCGTTACTTATCATGAACTGTTCATCTTCTGTAGTTCTCTCGGTTAATAATTTGGGTGTTTCTATCGCGTATACTTCTTCCTTCACTCTTTTTCGAATGTTAATCTCATTGTTACTGTTTAAAGAAAAAATTGTTGATACAAATTAAATTTCTTAAATATAATTTTATATAGATTCTAAACTTTCCATTATTTTGTCTTATATATTGACACAATAATCATCAGCAGAACAAAGACATACCCATTGATATGCAATTGCCCAACCAACTCTTGCCGTCTTCTTTTTGCCTGTATTTCAGATATCGTGAAGTCAAACCACAGCCCAATTTTCTCAGGCTGATCTATGTTATAATTAATCATGACTTTTTGACCAACAGATAATTTGTCGAATGGTACAGAATGTCGAGCGCGTGGTCGTATATGTGCTTCAGGTACAAAAGAGATTGTATTATCCGCCTCCCATAATATTTCATAAAATATTTCATCTCCTTCTTTATAGATAACAATCAACCAAGCACCATTTTCCAATTTCTGTAATACAAACTCTCAGCTTTCAATTCGTCCTCTTTTTCTTGTTCTTTCTTCTTTGTACTCTCTTCATCATCAGAAATTACTTTGTTCTCAACATCATCCATCTGTGTTTTTGCCATTAAAAATATAACATCGTTAAAAGTTATATTGTAATGAGCAAGCAAATATCCATTTTCTAGCTGTTTTTCACAATAGAATAATCTTTGTAAATCCGTTTTGACATGAAGTCCTTTTTCAACCTCATGCTGAAAAATAAAACGTTATATATTTCGTCAAGTGACATTCATAGTCGAATTTTACATCTAATTGTAAGCGAATATTGACATGTTCTCATAACTTCAAAAATTAAAGATTAAGGAATCTATTCTGTAAAAATGCTTTGTAGCGTTGTATTAAATAATCTTTGTGAATTTCTATGTACATTCCATGCTCCTTGCGAATCAACTTGCGTTATACAAAACTAGACAAAATTTTTAGACATAAAAATAACAATAATCAAGTAAACAAGTCAATTCCGGTCACGCTGGATCTTAGTGTCAAATAATCTTTGTTCGTTACCGTTACGAAAGGACAAACGAAAATCTTTGCAGAGCTAAAAATATATTTAATATTAAACCTAATATTCACGGTACTACAAGTATCTTATTAAAAATTTCTTTTCCAAAAATCCTGGCTGAGATGGTTTTTTCGCCACATATTCATCGTTATCATGTTGGGGATGAAAAAGAAATTTTTAATAAAATACTTGTAGTACCGTGAATATTAGGCTTAATATTTAATATATTTTTAGCTCTGCAAAGATTTTCGTTTGTCCGTTCGTAACGGTAAACTAATCCGCAAGGAGAATGAAATATACATAAACATTCACACGAACAAAGATTATTTGACACTAAGATCCAGCGTGACCGGAATTGGCTTGTTTACGTGATTATTGTTATTTTTATGTCATAGCAAAATTTTGTCTAGTTTTGTATAACGCCAAGTTGATTACCTTCAAATCAAAATTTTGTCTAGTTTTGTATAACGCCAAGTTGATTACCTTCAAATCCTCTACGGCGAGCTGCTTGTTAAATTTCACTGAAATTTCCTTCTTCCCGTCAGTGGTCCTCACTTTGATCGACATGTTCAACGGAATAAAGTTCTCGATTATTCAATAAAAATAGTTCTTGTCTATCAGATGAGAGAGAAATAACGTCCTGGATGAAGGTGCCTGATAACGACTCGTACGTTGATAAGGTTTAACGGATAGTGTTGGAAGGCGAAAACGGACGAAGGAGGGGAGAGCCGACGAATAAACAGTGTTTGTTTATGTACTTCATAGACGTCTATTCGTTATTCCTAAACTACTTCGACGGACGATGATTGGACCAACGTTGAAACAGACACGAAACAGGTGGAAAGGAAGCCTTACCTGTTATCTGAAGAATAGAGAAGATCCACAATAAGTTCGCACATGTAACGAGAAGAATGTATAATGACAATGATTAAATGCTGTTTTCACGATGTCAAATTTCTAGATTTTTTTCAGTGTGAAATCGAAATTCGGACCAACTTGTCTCAGAAAATAATACCGACGCTCCTAAAAGCGATTAAACACGGTTAAACGGTTAAATATCTTATCGGTAATATCAAATTTTCTCAGTCGAGAATTTCATCTTCTATTTTTCTTTCTTTTTCACAATACGCTTTTTTTTAAATTAAATTATTAAAAACCAACCAAAGGAAAGGTGTGTGTTAAAAAAATCTATCGTCTGAATAACTTTACAGTGAAGAATTATATGAAAGAAGAGATAAGCAAATTCTCGACCTGTAATTTTTACTTTCAGATAAGTCAGCTACAAAGAATATATCATCTACTAATCTACAAGTCGAAGAAGCCTGAGATCTGGCCGATCTGTTTCGTTATCAGTAATACCATTGGCTGCATTCATCAGAAAAAGCAGCTTCGCAACTGTTGTAAACATCGTGAATCTGATTGGTGTATGTTTTTATTCTTTACTGAATTTAAGAATATGCGTCAATCAGATTCATGATTTTTACAGTTGCCAAGTTGCTTTTTCTCCTGAATACAGTCATTCTTAAACTGTGACAATTGATCTTACGGGAAGGCTGTCATCGTAGCTAGATTGACGAAGATCTCGCGTCGAGATGCTGTATTGTAGAAGACGGCCGGTTGCAACAGATAACTCCGCTTCACCTCGGGAAGGTCACTTGTACTTGCTACTATCAAATTAGGAATCTTACTCGGCGAAGTATTTCTGCAAACATATATCGTTCGTTGTTGTAGAATATATTTAGATCGTTATCGTTAGCGGCCGCCAGAAGATGCTTTGTATTATGATGTAGATGCGCGCTATATATTCGAACGACTTCGGATTATTAGCGTCGTAAACAAGAGCAGCCGCGTCACATTGTATTTCCACCGGTGTTAAACCATCCTGAACATTAAGCACATTTATATCTTTCAATATTATAGTCTTCTCCTGCCCGTATACGTACAAGGTATTTACAGTGACGTGGGTGTCCGACGATACCATCGTGTCGTTTACTTTCTGCAATTTTGCATAAATAAATGTAACCGCGAAAAAGTTTGGTTTCCGAATAACAATTGTAATCAGCGAGTTTACCTCGAGTTTAAGATCAATAAGAGTCCTACACAACGCAGTCTTCTCACTACTTTTCGGTCCTTTGACACGACAAGTATACACATCCCTGCTGGGTTGCTTTTTCGCCAGATCCACCTTCTTTTTACAACAATGGAACTCTTTTGACACTCGTTGTGATACATGTGTTCACGCATATTTGTTTATTAAAAAATGACAGAAATTTTTCAATTCTTCTAAATTAGGTTCTAAAAATATGTCCGCATGCTTACAATTTAACAAAAAGCTCAATATTGTTTGTGTTGCGCAGGCATTGTTTATCAATTAAAGTAAATATTATTTTAAGATTCAAAAATTATATTTTATATTTAAAATAATCCGCATAAATTAGTATAAAAAAAAATATCCAGTAAACAATATGCGGCAGGATGTCCAGTTATTCTGAAATATAAATAATTATACATTACAAATAGACAACATTACATTACATTACATATTATATACATTGTACATTATACTCACAAGATCTTGGTGGTAGTGCACCATATATTCTGTAATATGGATTCCTATATGGATACGCCGGCGGTACCGGCGCTAGATATACCGGCGCTAGATATGCCGGTGGTGCCGGCGCTGGATACGCCGACGATGCCGGCGCTACATACGCCGGCGATGCCGGCGTAACGTACCCCAGTTGTGCTGGCGTAACATACTCCGGTTGTGCCGGCGTAATGTACCCCGGTTGTGCCCGGTTGTGCCGGCGTAACGTACCCCGGTCGTGCCGGCGTAACGTACCCCGGTTGTGCCGGCGTAACGTACCCCAATCGTGCCGGGGTAACGTACCCCGGTTGTGCCGGCGTAACGTACCCCGGTTGTGCCGGCGTAACGTACCCAATCGTGCCGGCGTAACGTACCCCTGTGCTGCCACGTACGCCAGCATCCTCTTCCGGCCTCCTCTCTTCCATCGTTTCGGTTTATTAATTTTTCCGATAGCATCGTTCATGCACTGCAAAATAAACAATATACATATAATATTATACAATAAACAACTTTATATAAAAGCATGCACAAACATATGCACGCATGCATATGCGTACACATATACATCTTCACACACATTGCACGTACACATACACGTACACACGAACCCCATTCATGCACGCACCCTCACACACACAAAATAATATTTTTATAAAAATATTCTTACCTTTCGATCATCTTGCAAAGGTTTTTGCGAAGTTTTTTGCAAAGTTTCTTGCGAAGTTTCTTGCAAAGTTTCTTGTGAAGTTTCTTGCAAAGTTTCTTGCGAAGTTTCTTGCAAAGTTTCTTGCAAAGTTTCTTGCAAAGTTTTTTGCGAGGTTTCTTGCGAGGTCTCTCTCTCGGTTGTTTGGCATGCTTCAACAGTACCTCGAAGTACCGTTGAGGTACGTACCCCGACGGTACCAAGAGGTACCTTTTCTTGCCCTTCGCTTCGTGCTGAAAAAAATAATTTATATTTTATATATATATAAAAGCTAAAGTTTTTCTTTTCTTACCTCTATACATCTCACCTCTCGCGCAATAGCCGACTGAAGAAAGAAGACGATCGTCTTCCAACTTAGGGCTTACTCCTATTGTAGATCCGGGCTTAAGGCTTAAGGCTGCGTTTGCTCATGCACTGAAGTGTCATTCTATCTTTATCACTCATTATATGGCGAAAAAATATAAAACAATGTTTTCAATGTGTGAGCGCCCAAAGCGAACGCCCAGGTTGAATAGAAAACAACCATAATGTTCTCTCTTTCTCTCACGCTGTTTTCTTTGTCACTAAGCTAACTGGCTTGATGATTAGAATAATGTCAAATCATCCTTTATCATAACAATATTTATGTATGATGTTTGTCACATAAATAAAGATATTTACTTGGAAAATAATAAAGAATGGAAATATATATTACAATTATATTTTTTTAAGTAAAAGTTTCTTAAAACACGCAATTTTGCACGACATCATTATATTATACTCGATCTGTCTCACGCTTCGTATCGCGCGGTACGCGCTGCGTATACTTGGCGCGAGATACTACCGTGCTTCTTGATTTATGTAACAATCAATTACAAAAAAATGTTTGGTCCAAGCTGGATCTTCGTAGCATAATAATATTTCGTGTGATTGTTTTATTATTTTATCTACTTAATAAGTACGTTGATTAATTGTCAGGTTGAAACACATTTCTGTTGTGTAAATCCACATATATCAATCGATATCGATTATGTATCATGATTATGTATCATGATGTTGATGTATCATTCCGACAGAAGCCGTGTTTAGCTTGACAAATAATCGGTACAGTTTTATTATCTATAAAATAGTATTCATACATAAATATTATTAAGCTACCAAGATCCAGTCTAGACAAGAAATTGTACGTTTCTCTAAAGCCTGCGGCACACGATACGATTTTTCGTACTGGATAGCTTACGAGAGTCAATTAGGATTAAGCTTTAAATCACTTGATCTAAAATTCTGCATCTTTATTGGCTCTCGTAAGCAAACCATTACGAAAAATCGTACCGTGTGCTGCAGGCTTAATTGATTGTTACATGTACATCAGACCGTTCTTGTATTTATGTATCACGAAAAGAAAAGAACAACGGCGGCAGTTGACAGTTGACTGCACCTACATTTCATTGTCAGATAATTGCTGTCCACGCGAGGCTGCACAAGCTATCGCGTGTTGTGATTATAGTGTGTACATTTTAAAAAAGGGTATATTGAAGTGTAGTATAGTTAAAGTGTATAGTTTGATTAATAATCTAACACTTCAAAAAATGTATAGCTAAGTGTAGAAATATTATATATTGCAGGATATTTATAAGTGATAATAAAAATGGGAAAAACATACAATTCGAAGCTCTAAGTCGTTGCAGATTATCCAAGAAGAAAGGTTACACACAAAGGTTGGTTTATTTATTTATTTCAGTTTAAGTTTAAAGGAATTGTCTTAACGTCTGCTAAATTATTATCTTATTTGTCCAAAATCTATATCTATAAAAAAATGACATTTTAATGATTTTTAAATTTTAAATAGACTATAATTTTCTTTTTATTTATTATAGATTACGACGTTAAAGCAATTCTATACATATTACACAATACATATTACACTATACATATATTACACAAAGATGAAATTTCTATACATATTACACAAAGATAAAATTTCGAAATTTTGAAAAATTTTTTTTAAAATTTAAATTTAATTTTTTTTTAAATAGAACTTGGAAAATAAAGATAGTCCTTTGCTTATACAATATATATTTTATAACTAAAGTAGTTAGTTTAGCCAGAGACGATCTACTCGTGAGCTGGCATCTTTTTTTACAAGCCAGCGGTCTATTTATGGGCTGGCATCTTTTCTTTACAAGCCAAAGGCAGTCTACTCGTGGGCTAGCATCTTTTCTTTACAAGCTAGAGGCGGTCTATTCGTGGGCTGGCTATAATATAAAATGCTAGAGGCATTGTTTAATGCTAAAGGCGTTTATAGTGAGTAGTACACATATAGTTAGTTTTTAAGAAATACAAAATAAGCAAAGGATTATTCAAATTTTCCAAGTTGTTTTAAGAAAAATATAATAACCATAATTTATTACATTATATTTTAACATTATATATTACGTTACATTATATATGATGTAATAGATTTTTTCATTGTAATATTATTTGTAAGAAGATCAATTTGTATAATTGTTCAAATATTTCATTACAGACGACTAGTGAAGAAACAGACAGAAGAAGAAGAAATTGGCAAGAAGCTTACTCATGGTATTGATGACGAATCGTTACATCAACAATTAACTGATGTAATAAATTCGCATATCAATACCGGAGTAAAGCAGTGTGCAGAAGATTTAAAAATAGAAAATAAAAGTACGTAAGATGAAAATGTCGAACATTGCGACAATAACTATTTTACTATCGACAACAAGGACCTTCTAGATACAAATTGTATCAAATAATGCATGCTTGAAGACCGTCGCATTATCGACCTTTCTTTTCTTTTAAATAAGATCCACAGAACATTTGATAACCATGCACGAGAAATAGAGTGCCAATTTAAAGATTGGAAACTCATCAGTTCTCGTTGCCGTGCTTGCTGACGCAGTTGTCCTTCAAATGTCAAATGTGCAATTACAAAGACAACATTTGGTCAGAACCTGTAGAAAATGTAGAAAATGTAAATATTAATAAAGCTACTGAAGCTACAACTATAACAGTTAGGAATGGTTTATAAATTATATTATTATGTTCAACTGGAAGAGTTCTGTGCGGGTTTAAATATTCCTTGCATGGCTGAAACAACTTATATAAAATATCGAGAAAATGTTATCGATGATTTTCAAAAAACAGCCATGGAAAGTATGAAAATGGCAGGCGAACTTGAAAAGCAACTTGCTCTTGAAAACAATGAAACTATAAATGACATTCCATATATAACTGTTGTAGCGGATGGTAGTTGGATGAACAGATCGTACGGTCACGCCTACGATTCACTTTCCGGGGTTGGTGCCATAATTGGTTATCGTACAAGAAAAGTTCTCTTTGTTGGTATTCGTAACAAGTTTTGTACAGTGTGTGACATAGCAGAGCGAAAAAGTATCGAATCGAAAAATCATAAGTGCTATTATATAAAAATTTTGATCGCAAAGCTAGCTCCACAAGAATGGAAAGCGACGCCATTGTAGAAGGCTTTAAAAGTAGTCTTGAAATGTATAGATTGATATATAAACGGTTATTACCGATGGAAACAGCAGCGTATATCAGTCCATTACAAATAACTATTAATAATAATTTAAAGTTTCATAAAAAACACTTTTATCAAAAGCACGAAATACTTCTCGATGATATTCTTTACGTGTATGTATGTAATTTAATAATATCTTAAAATTTTTTATTATATCATAAATGTAATCAAAAATTAAAATTTTGTTATTGAATTAATTATTGAGATCGTGTTAGTATTGATATTGACAGTCGGAGGTACGGAATGCATCGCATTACATAATATGCACCGTATCTGTGGCCGAGCGGCGCGCGACGTGGGCTTACGGAAATCGGTCGATGTGTAGTCAGTGATGCCAGATTCAGATAGCTACGCACACGAGAAAACAGCCATATACGTATGCGCTTGGCTAGCTAGAAGAGCGCAGACATATCTTCCATCTTCTTCTTCTTCTCTCTCTCTCTCTCTCTCTTTCTCTCGCTACGGCTGACACGCTTGGCGATCGAGATTCGAGAACTATATTTCTTACAAGCAGATGGTCAAGCTTTCCACCCGAGATTTAGCTAAATTTCAGGATGTTGTTACATACTGATACCCCTCCTACTAATATAATATACAATAACTCGTGCCATTATTTTCCAAGAAATAAAAGTAAAGTCATGTACGCAATTTACCGATTCGATAAACTTATTTTCTGAGCAATGACTGTGGTCGTGTTAGTAAGTCGAGCGGCTAGAACGCTGGAGATCTCGAGTTCGAGACATTTCGAATTATCGGACACCCTGTATATATATATATATATATATATATATATATATACATATGTATAACTTTTCAACCTGTAATTTAAATCCTTTTTAAGTGATTATTTAATTGATTTAAGTAATTATTTAATTAATTATTAACACAACAAAAATCTTGAATTAGAGGAAAAGAAAATCGGTTTCTCGACTCCGATCACTTGAAATATTGAAATATTTGCTACCGATGTACGGCGTGCGAAGGAGAAAGTTGTAAATCTCTCACTCTCTCTCTCTCTCTCTCTCTCTCTCTCGTCTCGTAATTAATTAGCATGAATTCGAACCTAGGGGCGAAATCTTTAGCCCGGATTCAAACTAAGGGCGAAATGTGTCGATAAAATCGGATATACTTAGTCCGGACTCAAACCAGGGGCGAAATCTTTAGCCCGGATTCAAACCAGAGGCGAAATGTGTCGATAAATCGGATATACTTAGCCCGGACTCAAACCAGGGGCGAAATCTTTAGCCCGGATTCAAACCAGGGACGAAATGTGTCGATAAAATCGGATATATTTAGCCCGGATTTAAACCAGGGGCAAAATCTTTAACCTGGACTCAAACCAGGGGCGAAATAGATCGGTAATCAAAGCAAAGACGAATGGTCTCTCGTTTTTACCCGGACCTTTGGCTATCTGTCTATTAATCTGTGCCATAACATACAATCTAAAATAATTATGCGTTTCATTAGATTTCAACTTCAAATGAATAATTCCAAACTCCAATTACCAAATAAAGTTTATAATAGTAAAACTATGACTATGCATGCGACATTACAATAGTTCCATTAGTTATAAATAGACATATAAAATAGATTATTTAAATACTTAATTTTATTATGTGTAAGCCGGCGTCTACAATGAAATTTTAAGCCTTAAGCCATAAGAAATTAACCAATCATATTCGCTTATTCTTCTCAAATTGAACTGTGATTGGTCAATTTCTTACAGCTTGAGGCTTAAAATCTCATTGTAGACGACGGCTAAGAGAATCATTTAACCCTGCTGGTCTGTTTAGGTCTATTTGACCCAAAATTATTTTTATTTTGCTGTACACTTTTAAGTACACTTTTAAGTACACACAACGACTTTGTTTAACATTACCCTAGTAGCACAATATATTGGCTATACATTGACTAACATTGGCTAAATATTGGTTATGTTGGAAGTACATTGGCCAATATTTCCCAATATATTATGAATATTGAATATAGAATAAATGCTATTGTACTGTCAATGTTACGTGCCAATTATTACACGGTATTGCGTTTACGGCTGCGTTCCGATATTCACTGCTAGTACTAAAAATCTATAGTTTACGTCACGTATACTATAGATTTTCAGTACTAGCAGTGAATATCGGAACGCAATCTACATTGAAAGTATGGCTGCGTTCAGCAGCAGAGCAGATCAGTGAGCGATCAGTGATTATTGGTCCTTTCTATTAGATCCCGAAATCTAGACCAATCATGTTGACGCATTAAAAAGAATTACTCAACAGTTGCGTCTGCTGAACGCGACCTATGTTGGCGCCGCGAGCCCCGCGATGATTGGCTGGCGTCGCGCGTAGTAATATCGCGCAACCCCAAGTGGGATGAAACGGGCTATCGATCGTGTATTGAGCACGATCCTTGCTCTGTTCTGGGTCAACTGTCGAAGCGTGCAATTTTGTGTGTAGTGATTTGTGGCGTTCCTGTGAAAAGCCCGAGTTTTCGAGAAGGAGGACTTTCCGAGAAGAAACCTGGGAGGAGTTGCTGATGAGATGATCCGTTCTTTGATATAAAGTGAGTAATCAGGATGTCCGCGCTCGCTGTCGAGTTTTATTTCGCGTTTCATGCTTTGGTTAAGATGCGTAATTTGATGTTCGATGTTTGAGTACGCTCCCCAGATAGCACAGAGAATTCGAAAAGAATTCTTTTTTGGTCCCCGATTTACAAAATGAATTCTTTTTCCATCCCATTTCTGTTCTAAAAGTATTTTCAGCATTCCAAAAGACTTCACTTTTATGTCACCATTTGTGAGTTCTTTTTTAGATTCAAAAAGGATTTCTTTTCGAGTCCATAAGAATTCGCAATGAAAAGGAATTCTTTTTTAGTTTATTTCGAACAGATTATGCGAATTCGAAAAGAACTCAAGAAAGTAAATTCTTTTTGAAATCAAAAGGATCAGTTGTGTTATCTGGGTCAGCATCAAGCGCGAGGAGTTTGCATCTTGCGTGCAGCTGGCTATCGAGACGTTAGTAATAGGTTTGTTCTTTTCAGCTGCACTAGTTCTGCATTAGTTCTGAACTAGAACTGACGAGTACAGTAAAAATTTTATAGGTGCAGAAATGTAGATAGAAAGGAAAAGAACGCTACAGTGCAGAAATCAACATGACGCGACACATGATTCCCGATCTTTTTTCATCAATATTATTTCTTTCATTGTTTGTATTTCTTTGTACATTTTGTTATATATCTTGGTGTAATTTAATAAATACTAATTGATCATCGACAGTACATTACACTGTATTGCAACTAAAATCAATATCTTGATATTTTAATTTAAATATTACACCTTCTGCAAGAATATTATAATAAGATTATTATATTATACTTATCATCTTTATTTTCTTATTAAATAAATATTTATATATTGAAATTTAGTTCTTAAATAGCTATTTGCATAGATAATGTTTATTGATATATTTAGATACATAATTTTAATACCTTCCAATTTACAAGTAATATTTCCATCTTTATCAATTAAAATATTTCCAGCTGCATCTCTTGTAATATATGCAACACTTATTTTCTCCATGTCGAAAACTTTTTTTTATACTAAAGGTCTAATATAATTAATATAAATTCAAAAAGCTAAAAAAACTTTCTATATATCATATATTCTCTTTATATTTACTTTTTTAAAGTTATGTTAATACTTAAAATTTTTTATATATGTGTGTGTGTGTGTGTGTGTGTGTGTGTGTGTGTGTGTGTGTGTGTGTGTGTGTGTGTGTGTGTGTACAAGTATATGTAAAAATACTGATCAATAATATTTTTATATGCGCAAAAATAATAGTAAAAGACGAATATAGAGTAAAAAATCTTAAGTATTAACATAACTTAAAAAAGTAAATATAAAGATAATATAATTTTTAATTTTAGGTTAAGTTGTACTGTTTTTAATTTTTAATGTTTTTAATTTTAAGTTAAGTTGTACTGTTAAGGCCATCGCACACAACTTCCATAACCGTAAGCATAAGACATAACATAAGAATTAGCCAATGAATGAGCGTATAGGTCAAGGTTCCATTGGTCTATACGCTCATTCATTGGCTAATTCTTACGTTACGTCTTATGCTTACGGTTATGGAAGTTGTGTGCGATGGCCTTTATTCTCGTTTTGCCTAAGCTGCCATATTGGACTGTACGGCTGCACTAACTCAAGACCTGGGGCAGGCAGTTCAGTGAACTGCTGTACTCAGTTCTGTTGCACTATTGAAAAGAACAGTCATCTCTGATGTCACTTCTGCTAAAAAGAACGCCTCAGTGTACACTTTGGGTGCTTTCCAGCAAGCCGCAGTGTAACACAGTGTCCACTAGTGTGAGTGAGACACACTCAGTACATCTAGTGAGATATATGAGTGTGTCTCACTCATACTAGTGGACACTGTGTTACACTGCGGCTTGCTGGAAAGCACCCTTTATGAACTAGTACAGAAAGTTCAGCTGGAAAGAACAAACCTAATGATAATGTTAGAAGCCCCTAGAGCAGAATCTCGGAACGTGGAAGAGCATTCGCGCATTCAAGCATGTGGTCATGTGGCAGCCATTAGTGAGTGCCGCGGACGTGATCCGTGATCGCCGGTCGAATAATCATCCCAGATAGCCAAATGTTCCGATTTTGCAATCATGTTGCCGATAACCGTTGCACAACTAATTTTGAAAAACTAGGAACAAGGTGCGACAACATTATGCTTGTCGGGTTGAGCTCACGTTTCTAATTCTTAGGCCGGTATTCATAGTCAGATCTTATAATTAAGACCGTCTTAAGTTCATCTTGAGATACTCCGTAGCCAATGAACTGATTCCTACAGGATCTAAAGATAAACTTAAGACGATGTTAAATATAAGATCCGACTATGAATACCGGCCTTAGAACAGCAAATTGATAGCAACATGGTAACATGGATTGCTGTCAACAAACAAGAGACTTGACAGCAACTTGATAACAATTTATATTCATTGATTTGTCATCTGTGATTAACCGCATTGATAATAATATGGCGATAATAATTTTTTAGGGAATCAATCATATAATTTTTGTTTTAGTAAAAAAAGAAACAAAAAAGTTAAAAATTCTTATTAATTAACTATTCAAGGATAAGAAATTTTGACTTTTCGTTTCTATCTTACTAAAACCAAAATTACATGATTAATTTCATGTTTAGTAATAAACATACATCAGTAGTAATATCATCAATGTTATAATTTCTGAACAATATAATTGTTCAGAAAACAATATAATTGTTTTATACATAAAGATTTATTTTATTTTATTAAATTAAAAAGTATAACAATGATGATATTATGTGTTAGCTTAAGTTTAATGAGTGTACTTAATTTTACATATAAAATTTTTTTTAAATATATTTTATTTTTTAAATTAAATTTTAGAATACATTACAATTAAATTGCAATTTATATTTTATTAATATCCACTGCATCTTGTGCATTATCTTGTTGTAATATCTCGCCAAGCAAGTTATTTTCCGCCTCACGTCGTCAATCTCTGGCGTCGTCCTTTTCCTCTTTCATTTGTTCTTTTATCAAATATAATATACAATGTTCTTATAATGTTTAATGCCAATAATATATAAAGAGTATTAACTATTTATTTTATTTATCTTTAATCTATGTTTTTTGTTCAATGTATATGGCCAATATTTTAGTTAAAATCATAGTTTAATATAAAACAATAATTTGTTGAGACATATGATTTCAAGTAATCAAATCTTATAAAATTTGAATCATTTTGAAAATAACAGAAATTTTAATGACATATTAATGCTAATTAAGTTTAACATGTATAACAGTCTTAATGTGAATTGCTAACGTATCTCACTCAATTGCTTCTGACTATTCTGAGATTTTTTAACTATTTTCTTCATCACTATCATCTGCATCTATATCCACTGCATCTTGTGATATCTCGCCAAGCAAGTTATTTTCCGCCTCACGTCGCAATCTCTGGCGTCGACCTTTTCTTCTTTCGTTTGATCTTTTCGCTATATTTCTATTTCTTTGTTTTCCAAAACGCACTGCCTCCCCTACTTCTCGAAAAAATGTGTCTTACAACAGTTTCTTAAAGCATCTAAATATGCTAAATATAAATGAAAAATAGCCCATTAACTTAATTAACAAATTCTTGAATAAAATAAGATGTTTTACATATTTTAGACATTTAAATAATTTATTTTCTAATATTTAATTATAATGCGTTTATGCATATGAACACGTAATAAAATGCGTTAAAGGATTAATATGCTTTAAAGGATTAATTACTGCAAACATAATAAAATCGCAATTTACTTGTAGAATAACAAAAGTACAAAACATGCAATGTTATATTACATTAAAAAAACTTACCATATACCACTTTTATTAATTTCGTATCAAACAAAGGACGATTTCCTTGTTCCCCCCAAGCTGAATAATCCTGAATTGCATCGTCAGTCATCGCTTCTTTTATGCAATACTTGACCGCATCATGCAGAGTAAAGCCGCCTAAAAAATGTAAATACTCTACCTGCAATAAAGAAAATATATTTATATATATATGTATGTAATATATATATATATATATATATATATATATATATATATATATACATTATATATATACCGCATTATCATATTCTTCTTCCGATATATTGTTAAAATTTTCCACTTCTTGCATAGATTTTAATGGAAATGAAGATGGCTTAGGAGGCATGATGTTTACCCGTTTACGTAACAGTTTGTCCAACTTTTCGTTTACAGTTCTGCAAATATACAATTTAATATAACATATTTCATTATTTTATTTTATTATTTTAAATATATGCTTACTTTGTAATTTTTAGTATAATAATAATAATATAATATAATGTAATATAATATAATATAATATAATATAATATAATATAATAATATAATATAATTATTTTAGTATTTTTAGTATTTTTAGTATTTATTTTTTTTATGTTATATAATTATTAATTTATTAAAAAATTTATGATAATTAAAATCTTGGATTATAAAAAGACTTCAAACGACATTGCATATTAAATAAAAATATTTTGTATAATTATTTCAAATTATTTACTTATAATATTCATTCAATTCATCATGTAGAAATCTGAAATTTTAAAGCATATATTACATAATACAAAGAATTAAGATAAACATAAAATAATTGTTACAGATTTATATGGAATAATTATTTACAGAAAAAAATGTATTCATAAATCGACTTTCGATAGATAACCATAATATGACATAAATAACATGTAATAGAAAAATGGGTATTTTGATTTTACAAAGAAATTAATAATAATAATAATTTATCTTATATATTAATTCTACAAATTTTTTTTATATAGTTTTGATATTTTTGATTTCATATATTACATTTTTTACACTATACGTAACTATTTTAAAATGTTACTGATAACAAAGTTGAACTAATTACAAAACTAATTACAAAACTAAGTCGATTAAAACGCTATATTTAAAGCAACTTACTGAAAATCTTCCTTTGAAACAACATTATCCAACTTTTCGTATAGACGTCTGTAAAATAAGAATTTTTAACTTTTCATTATTTGTATTAAGCACGCATGCACGCACGCACGCACGCACGCACGCATCGCATCGCGCACGCACGCACGCACGCACGCGCACGCACGCACGCACACACACACACACACACACACACACACAATTAGATGCTTTAAATTAGTGTTATAAGTACGTACTCCACTTCTTTATTTCGTAATCTGCTTCAACAGCTTTGATCAGAATTATTTTCGCGATAAGTCGTAATAGGTGTTACTCGAATAGACCCCATCTATTATATAAAACATTTGTTTAAAAAATTTATATTTTTACTTGAGATGTTGGGGGAAGATGTATCATAATATTACCTGAAAATGATGTGTTTCATGTTGCTGACTATTTTGTAATCTGTTTTCACAGCTTTGATCAGAATTATTTTCGCAATAAGTTGTAATAGATGTTACTCGAGTAGACTCCCCCTATTATATAAAACATTTGTTTAAAAAATTTATATTTTTACTTGAAATGTTGGGGGAAGATGTATCATAATATTACCAGAAAATGATGTGCTTCATGTTGCTGACTATTTCGTAATCTGTTTCCACAGCTTTGATCAGAATTATGTTCGTAATTAGTAGGTGTTACTGGAATAGACTCCTCCTGTTATATAAAATATTTGTTTAAAACAATTTATATTTTACCGTACGATCATTTTCTTTGCCAGTAGAAATTAAAACTCAAATGAAAGGAGATTAGTTTGAGACTAGTGACAAATAACATTTAGTTTTAACTTCATTAATGGATACAAAACTAAATTCATTACGCATTGCAGAACATTGAAACATATCAATTAATGAAGAGGGGATATCGTAAAAGTCTAACTTTTATACATGTAAATAACGGTTTTTTTTATGTGTAAAACTTTGTAATAATTTGCTAAATGCTGAGGAAGACCCAGTGAGGTCGAAACGTACATATGTATTTTCTTATAATAAATCTCAATTTCTTGTAGCTGAGAATTCTTTGTCTCTTATATTATATTGTGTTAACATGTAAAAGACATTTTTTGTTTTGGTTCGATTTAACTTATTGACCTGTTTATTTCTTTTCAATTGTTATTATCTGTATCGAGCGGAATTATTTCTTATGTATATTAGTGTAATATTTGTGTAATATTTATAAACACAAACGTTAGAAATAAAATCTGTAAAAAGTTTTAATAAGTAAATTTTTAATAAAAATTGTAAGAAAAGTTACAACATATAATTATTTCTTTCTTAAGGGAAAACTTATTAAAATTTTTATTAAAAATTTTTTGCATTTTGGATAAGATATTGCAAAATATCAGTTTTATAGAACTATCAATTTATTTCGACTAACGTAAATATTAATAATATTGTTTGCAATTTTTTCAAATCATGGACTTTTGTAAAGTAAAACTTGAAATTAAGCGCTGTAAATATCTATTGCACAACAAAGTCTGTTCTTTATATAAACTTACAATACTCTTCAATTCCTTGTTCTACTCGATTTAAACCCATGATTTGTCAAAATTATTTAGAAAAAAGATTAATATATTTGCTAGATATTACAATTTAATATTAGCTATAAAACAAACTTTTAGTTTAATCCAATATTAAAAAAACAATTAATTCCCAATATGAAAATTGAATAATTGCGCAATATTGGTCCAATATACGATAATGAGACAATATTGACTTTACAAGAGAAGATATGTATTTTACTATATTGGTTCCAACTTGGGATGTATTTAATGTCCAATATTAAAACTTGATTAAACATTTTTGTTTAATATTGGCTAAATATTATGGATCAATATTGTTGTGTTGTTAGATTGGCTAAATAAGACGAAGCGTCCACTTTACAATATTGGACCAATATTGGGGATCATTTCACATCCAATATTTAATATAGTATTTAGATGATTTTTCAATATTGCACCAACGTTTTGTGCTACTAGGGTAATTTGACTAAGAAAGTTTTAACAATTCTTTGTTTTTTTTTCTAAAATTTTTAAGTGTTACATTTATGATGTTCAAGTCAATATGACCCAAACTGTATAACTGTATAGTAAAGCCGAACAGTACAGCAGGATTAAGAAACTTCTATTTTTTCATATAATGTAACTTGCGTTACATTATTTATATTAATTTTTATTCTTTCATATATTGTACCTGCGATAAAAATGAACAAAAACAAAAGAATTAACAAAAATAGAAATGAAAATACTTTTCAGTTACGAAAATTACCAAACTATTTTTTTTGGGATTGTATTATTTATAATAAATTGATTCCTTATTATTTAATTATATTATTTCATTTACGGTACATTTTTCAGGAGAGATATTTATACATTATTATTATTTCATACATCATTATTTATACATTTTATATATCATTAATTCAGCGATACCATTATAAATTTGAAGTGCAAGCGTATTTCAATCCAAATTTTATGCTCGTCGCGCTCAGTAAGCAGCGTTTCTAATTGGCGCTGCCATTATTTGGACATTAAGTCACGTGCACCAATCACGCGGAATCTTCGGCCGGTCTCTAGTAAAGGGCCTCTACAGTAGCCGAGCGCTGAGCGCCCTCGGACAGTCATCCCCTCCACCCAGTGTTGTGAGGCGGGCCCCCTTTTCTGGCGCATGCGCGGCGAACGTAGCATCAGTGAAGTATCTCCATATGTAAAAAGATGTACCATTGGTCACCCGTATAATTTTGTAAATTTTTGTAATTTAAGGAAAAATATAATTTTTTAAATTATTTTATGGAAAATAATATATATATATATATATAATTATGTGTATATATGTCTCTATAGTCCTCCGTTGTCCGTTGCACGTTGAGCCAAAACCCACCAAAACTTTCGCGCCCATACCTCCTCTGCAGACAGTCGTCTAGATACGTGTCTGTTAATACTAGTCTAACAGACAATATGGCCGCGCATGCGCCAGAAAAGGGGGCCCGCCTCACAACACTGCCTCCACCCACTCTAACATGGCTGTGTCGTCACTTCCACCATGCTTCCGTCTGCAAGTTTGTATCACTGACCACGTGCACACGCACGCTTACGTACACGGCATCATTCTTTACGGTAGCATAGATAACTTTGAAAAGGCTATCTACGGAGTGCCACTACTTTAGCCCATCGAATCCATCGCGGTTTACTTACAATTAGTCCTCATCGGCGACAATCAGTGCTCATCTCGATGGAACGTTGAGGCAAAGTGCGAGACGATTCTTTTACAGTATATTTACATGATATTCGCATTGCAAAATTCTACAGAGAGAAGAAAAACAAGAGAGTGTGTGTGTATGTATGTACATGCCACTGATCGTCTTCTTCAACGTAAAATAAAAATGTCGTAATAATAATTATGAGACAGAGTCCAGGCTAATGCTGTGCGTTTACGCGACGATTGCAGGTTATACTCCCGGCAGGTGCGACATGGGAATGCCATCCACGAGGGATCAAACGACATCGTTGAAGTCGGCGGCAGACATGGTGCAGCGTCCTGTCGCGCCTCAGCACAACGTCAGGATACTGTTGATTGGAACGTCGACAAGATCTCTCTGATATTGTCCCTGGTGAGCAAGAAGTATGCGGAGCAGGTGCCGACCTACATAATCGATTATCCAGATAATCTTCCACAAGATGTAAGTATTCTGCATATTTTTTTCTTTTTGCCAAATTTGTAGATTAATGTCACTGCTTGATAAGTCTTAAAGATAATAAAGACATCTGAGCATGATTGAATAAGTTGTTAGGGAATTTGTTATGTCACTTATGTTTCCTCCTGACTAACTTATGTAAATTTATATACTGCATATATTGAAACAAAAAACAATACAATACATAAAGTTAAAAGAAATACGAAACTGTTTTATTAAACTAACTGTTTTATTAAATTAAATTCTAAAGAAATTTGAAGTTGAATGTGTTAATAATTTTATTTTGAAAGTTGGATGGACTTTGTGTAGAAAAATATAAAAAGTTTTGATTTAACATTTCTTTTAAAATAAAGATATCCGTTCTGTTCTTTATAGTTTTTGAGAATGAAAGATATAAAATATGTCTATGTTGGTGTTAAAATTGAAACCAACTGAGAATAAAATTCGAAAAAGGTCATCACTTCATAGATTATGAATTATAACATGTACAAAGTAGAAGGAGACTAATTATTTATTTTCTTTTGTGTATCATAATGTCAGTAAAATTTATGATGTTTGTATTCTTGTTATTACTCCGCTATCTAAATAGGCTTCATTTAAATGTTCCGAATCTTTTTGTAAATTACTACACATTTTTTGAGATCTGATGTGGATCATTTCAGATATTAACTGTTTTTGGTAATTAGATTCTGTATCTAGAATTCCAACATCTCAATCAAATGAACAATTGTATTTTAACATGTATTCTGTGATAACCGAATGTTTAGAGGGATCAAATCTTATATTGGATCTATGTTCTTTTATTCTTATTGCTAACTGTCTTTTTGTTTGTCCAACATAGGATGCTTCGCAATTTTTGTGTTGGATCTTGTATGCCACATTGTTCTTTTTTAATTTTTCTGTTCTGTCTTTTTGGACTTTAATAAGATTATTTATCTTGTTAATGCATCTTAAACTCAAGTTTAAGTCTGATTTTTTGAGATATGAAGATATTGTGTTAGTAACATTTTTGATGAAAAGTAAGACAATGTATGGTTTTTGATTATTGGTAAGTCTATCGTTTTGTTGTCTGTTATCTTTGTTGTTGAGATTGGAACTGTACTTTTGGATTCTTTTATGTAGACAGTTAAAAATTAAATTTAATGGATAGTCATTGTTGAATAATAAGTTGATGCACGTATACATATTTTTGTGGTGGAATTTTGGATGCGAGAGTAAAATTGCTCTGTCTATTAAATTGTAGATTGTATCTATTTTATGATTAAATGGATGTTTTGAGTTGAATGATAAAAATCTTCCTGAAAATGTTTTTTATCCTACTAATCTAAATAAATCTTATTTACTTTCACTATGACATTGAGGTCGAGGAAACTTATCTTGTTGTTAATACAAGGTTCGATGATAAAGAATTCCCCATTCTTATGAGAAATGCCTTTCAGTAAAATTGGCTGAAACTTTGCCATTTTGTACTTTAAGTGATGCTGATCAAAAGTTATCATTGTCACAAGTCAATTCTATGAACCGTTTTTGTTCTAAAAAAGCTCAAAGATCAATAATAGTGCATATAATACTTTCTGGGTAAACCTTTAGAAAACCCATCTATGTGAAATAATGGGTAAGAATACTCAATTCCTATATATTTTTGTTCTCCGAATATGAATATGAAACTTAAAAATAGCAGTCAATTGATTTGGTGTAAACTATGAAAAACCCATAAAAATTATGATTTTTCATGTTTATCTTGGGAAATACTGAGAATTTGGAAACACATTTTAAATAAAAGTAGATCTCATTGAAATACACATTTTATGTTCTATTCATTTTTTTTCTACGAGTGAGTTTTTGAAAAAATTAGCGATGATAAATTAAGTTTTAGAATAATTGTTTCTTCTGTTAACACAGCACTCCATAATATAGGTACGTTTTTACAAAACATTATTACCACCAGCATCCCTAAAGCGAACAGTAGCGTTCAAAATAGTAATGAATTATATAATAGGCTTTCAGGGGTTGAATTGGCAAGCTCTGATACCATATTCTTTCTTGATGCTGTATCTCTTTTTACCAACATCCCATTAGAACTAGCCATCGATAGCCTAGCAAAAAGGGGGGTGTGAAGTTAGCACCCCAACATTCAAATTTCATTCAGTTCTGATTAGAGTTCCAGCTTCTTTTTGAAGAGTACAAGAGTTCTTTACTATTTTTAAAAAGAGTTCCGGCGATTAACACCCCCATAGTTGCGATTGAAAAATGGGGTGCTAACTTCACACCCGATTTCAAGATCGAATAGTTCTGACCAGCTTATATGCTTTCTTTTAAAGCCCTCTAGAGTTCCCTATAAGTAAAAAACATTTTTAATATTGGATTAAAAAAATAAAAATTAAAAAAGTAATTTAAAAAAAATTTTTTTCGACCGATTAGTTCTGGCGATTAATTATAATATATCTGTTCATTCTTAGGAGTTCCCTATTATTTTTTTTATGATTTGTCCAAGAACATTTGAAAAATTTAACTTTAAAAAAGATATAGTTGTCCTAAAAATCAAAAATTGTTTTTAAAAGTTCCAGCAGTTCTGACTGGCGTATTAGATAGTACGTGGAGAGTTCTGAAAATAATTCTAATGAAAAAATGCGATCCGATCAATAACTAATAAGATATTGAACTTTAAAAATTCAAAATGTCAAATTTTTAAAAACTGTCGATGAAAATTATTTTTAAGAGTTCCGATAGTTCTGATCAGCTTTTTAGACAGTACATGGAAAGTTCTGAAGATAATTCTAATGAAAAAATACGATTCGATCAACAATTAATAAAATATTGAATTTCGAAGACTCACTATATATATATATATATATATATATATATTTATTAGAATTATCTTCAGAACTTTTCATGTACTGTCTAAAAATCTAATCGGAACTATTGGAACTCTTAAAAATAATTTTCATCGACACTTTAAGAAATTCACTGTAGTGAGTCTTTAAAGTTCAATATCTTACGAATTATTAATCGAATTGTATTTTTTCATTGGAATTATCTTCATATCTTCCAAAGTACTTTCTAAAAAGCTGGTCAGAACTATTGGAACTTTTAAAAACAGATACTTAGAATAATTTGGCATATATAGTGAGCCTCCGAGGTTCGATATCATCTTAGTTATTGATCTTATTAGAAATTATTTTTAAGAGTTCCAATGAAAAAATACAATTCGATTAATAATTCGTAAGATATTGAACTTTAAAGACTCACTACAGTGAATTTCTTAAAGTGTCGATGAAAATTATTTTTAAGAGTTCCAATAGTTCCGATTAGATTTTTAGACAGTACATGAAAAGTTCTGAAGATAATTCTAATAAAAAAATATGATTCGATCAATATAATAAAATACTTATAAAAATTTATATATAGTGAGTCTTCGAAATTCAATATTTTATTAATTGTTGATCGAATCGTATTTTTTCATTAGAATTATCTTCAGAACTTTCCATGTACTGTCTAAAAAGCTGATCAGAACTATCGGAACTCTTAAAAATAATTTTCATCGACAGTTTTTAAAAATTTGACATTTTGAATTTTTAAAGTTCAATATCTTATTAGTTATTGATCGGATCGCATTTTTTCATTAGAATTATTTTCAGAACTCTCCACGTACTATCTAATACGCCAGTCAGAACTGCTGGAACTTTTAAAAACAATTTTTGATTTTTAGGACAACTATATCTTTTTTAAAGTTAAATTTTTCAAATGTTCTTGGACAAATCATAAAAAAAATAATAGGGAACTCCTAAGAATGAACAGATATATTATAATTAATCGCCAGAACTAATCGGTCGAAAAAAATTTTTTTTTAAATTACTTTTTTAATTTTTATTTTTTTAATCCAATATTAAAAATGTTTTTTACTTATAGGGAACTCTAGAGGGCTTTAAAAGAAAGCATATAAGCTGGTCAGAACTATTCGATCTTGAAATCGGGTGTGAAGTTAGCACCCCATTTTTCAATCGCAACTATGGGGGTGTTAATCGCCGGAACTCTTTTTAAAAATAGTAAAGAACTCTTGTACTCTTCAAAAAGAAGCTGGAACTCTAATCAGAACTATGAAATTTGAATGTTGGGGTGCTAACTTCACACCCTCAGCAAAAAGATGGATATACATTGAGCCTTCACACAAATTCCGAAAGCTTAATTCATGAAATAACTAAATTTATCATAAACTCAACATACTTCTCATTTAATAACAAAATATACAAACAATGTTTTGGCACACCTATGGGCTCTCTACTATCCCCCATACTAGCTGACATCGTTATGAGTGATTTAGAACAAACTATTTTTCATATAACTTTCATTCAACTTTCATTTAACTTTTACTTTAAATTTTACTTTAGATATGTAGATGATATCATAATGCTCCAAAAGAAAAAGTTAAAGACATATTAGACAAATTTAAGGATCACCATGAAAGACTCAAATTTACCATCGAACCTTCTACCACGAGATAAGCTTCCTTGACCTCAATATCATAGTAAAAGAAAATATGATTTATTTAGATTGGTATGATAAAAAACATTGTCAGAAAGATTTTTACCATTCTGCTCAGAACATCTATTTAATCATAAAATAGGTACAATCTACAATTTAATAGACAGAGCAATTTTACTCTCGCATCCAAAATTCCACCACAAAAATATTTATATGTGCATCAACTTATTATTCAACAATGGCTATTCATTAAATTTAATTTTCAACTGTCTACATAAAAGAATCCAAAAACACAGTTTCAGTCTCAACAACAAAGATAACAGACAACAAAACGATAGACTTACCAATAATCAAAAACCATACATTGTCTTACCTTTCATAAAAAATGTTACTAACAAAATACCTTCATATTTCAAAAAATCAGACTTAAACTTGGGTTTAAGATGCATTAACAAGATGAATAATCTTATTAAAGTCCAAAAAGACAGAACAGAAAGATTAAAAAAGAACAATGTTGTATACAAGATCCAATGCAAAAATTGCAAAGCATCCTATGTTGGTTCCAAACAAAAAGACAGCAACAAGAATAAAAAGACATAGATCCAATATAAGATTTGATCCCTCTAAACATTCGGTTATCACAGAATACATGTTAAAATACAATCGTTCATTTGATTGAGATAATGTTAGAATTCTAGATACAGAGTCCAATTACCAGAAACAGTTAATATCTGAAATGATCCACATCAGATCTCAAAAAATGAGTATTAATTTACAAAAAGATTCGGAACATTTAAATGAAGCCTATTTAGATATCATATCGGATATTGCCTAATAACAAGAATACAAACAACATAAACTTTACCGACATTATGACACACAAAAGAAAATTAATAATTGGTCTCCTTCTACTTTGTACATGTTATAATTTGTAGTCTATGAAGTGATGACCTTTTTCGAATTTTATTCTCAATTGGTTTCAATTTTAACACCATAGACATATTTTATATTTTTCTTCCTCAAAAACTATGAAGAACAGAACAGGTATCTTTATTTTAAGAGAAATGTTAAATCCAAACTTTTTATATTTTTCTACACAAAGTCCATCCAACTTTCAAAATGAAATTATTAACACATTCAATTTCAAATTTCTTTAACTTTGAGAATTTAATTTAATAAAACCGTTTCGTATTTCCTTTACTTTTTAACAGTAAGCTCTATTAACGGTTATCATTTCACGGATATTTCTAACCCGAGGGAGTTTTCGACATTTATTCTTTATAAACAAATATGACATTCCCAGGACAATGCAGTTCTATCCTTTTAATTCCTTTTTTCACGCTTTCCTGTTTCTACCGCATACTCCGGTATTCTACCACATAGTCGGATTTTATAATTAAGCTCGTCTTAAGTTCATCTTAAGATGCTCCGTAGCCAATGAACTGATTCGTATAGCATCTAAATATAAACTTAAGGGGGTAAAGGGATTTACAAGACTAAAAAAACCACTTTTTTATGAATTAAAAAAAAAATCTACTCGATAGATTTTTTTACGGTTTTCACCATTTATTGTACATACATTGAACTGTTTAAATTACTTTATTTACTTAACGTTACTTTTTATGGGCAATTTGACGGCAATGTAAGAGAGTTATAATTGGAATAGCGCAAGTACCTCGAAAAATTTTTTAGAATCTGCGAACACTCTAGCGCCTCGTAGAATTGTCTGAAACAAAAAACGGAAGTTTTTTCTTAAAGTTAATGAGTATAGTTATTATTTGAATCAAAAATATTGAAAGATTTGTGCAAAAAAAAATTTAAAATGGCGGGTAAAAGAAAAATGTCTGATTTTCGCATAAAATTTTCGCTTTATTTTGTTTATAACTTTTTTTAAACATTAAATTTAGCCAATATTTTTGGTTCAAATGATAACTACACTCATTAACTTTCATTTTTTAAAAAATCAAGTGGATCCATCGATTAGTTTTCTCTTAATCGTGTTTGCAGGTTTGTAAAATATGGTTTCGAGAAAAACGCATTTAAAGTTTCGGAAGAGGTAAATCGCCTGATAAAAGCTTAATGACAATTGTTTACGTGGTTTTTTTTTTTTTTATTAGTCGGCTATCCCTGGTCCGTATAACAAACCCTCAGCCTCTTCATGTGTCTCATTTTCACTTTGTAGCCTTGCTTTTCGAATTAGTTGAGAATTCCGTGATATTTGCACCAGCTTTCTTCGACCTCGGGACAATTTTCATGCCTCGGATTTTCATCGGTTGAAATCGAATGCAATTAGATAGCCATAATACTTTTACTCATGCCTTCTACGGAGTCAACATTTCTCATTATAGCTAAGCCGTAGTATTTAGTAAATTTTTTAATGAGGCCGTCGGTCAATTTTCTCTTACCGCCGAGTTTTTTCTCTTTTTTCATGTTACACATTTGAGTTTTTTTTTAACATGATTGACGCACTCACTTTTCATAGCAAGTCAGGGAAAGGAAAGTCAAGGAAAGTTATCTCCATAAGGATTCAGACCTAATATAGCTTTAAAAGTTTTTGAGTCACCATCGCCGATATAATTGAGATACTGCACTCCAAACTTCTCTGATGCCGAAAACATCTCTTTTATTGCATCTACTTCCATTTTACTTGCACTGCTTTCAATAAACACTCCTCTTGATGTTCAAACCATTGTATATAATTTTCATTATCTTTATTTTTCCGACTGGCACAGGCTTGCCTCTGTGAAGTTGGCACCGCATTTTCAAAAATCGAAAGTTTTATTAAAAGTTTCATTTGTAAAATAGTTCTACAGTTCCTGATGGCTTTTAGAAATAGTTCCGACAAAACACTTAAAGAAAAGCATTTTGAAAATAAGAGATGCCAACTTCCCGTAGCACCCCAACATGCAAAAAATGGCATTTAAACTACTCTATCTTATAGTTCTCAAAGAGTTCTACTTTCCTGATACATTTTAACAGTAATTCTGGTCATTTAATATTTAATAATCTAAGAGTGACCAAAACAAAAAAGTTCTGGCCACTTTTAGATATATGCTCTCTAAAAATTTCTAAGTCCAAAAAAAATTTTTTTTACGATTCCGGCGTTTTGACGACAGTTCTGTTTGTACTCCGACGAATTCTATCGAAAGTTATTAAGGCTCTAAGCTGTAAAATTAAAAACAAAAAAGTTACAGCCATTTTTGTCGAAAGATGTTGTGCCAGCTCAGAGATTAAAACATTTTTTAAACGTATTAAATGATCAGAACTATTGTTAAAATGTATCAGGAACTGTAGAACTCTTTGAGAATTATAAGATAGAGTGGTTTAAATGCCATTTTTTGCATGTTGCGGTGCTATGGAAAATTGGCACCTTATTTTCAAAATGCTTTTCTTTAAGTGTTTTGTCGGAACTATTTCTAAAAACCATCAGAAACTGTGGAACTATTTGGGGTATAAGTGGAACTTTTAATAAAACTTTCGATTTTTGAAAATGCGGTGCCAACTTCACAGAGGCCACAGGCTTTACAAACACTGCTTTTCACCACAAAATCTATAACTTTTCCACTCTCAGCTGCTTTAGAGACACCTAGAGTAGCACTTACTATATATTACTAGTATATAATGTCTTTGGGAACAGAGGTTGTAAAAGGCGATAGAAAGTTGAGGACTGAGAAGTATATTCTCTGGATAGAATACTATCGATTTAAACAATAAAAAAAAATAATTTTTTTTTCTAAACTCTTTATCCTCTTAAGACGATTAAATATAATATCCGACTATGAATACTGGCCATGAATGATTGGTAGAAATTAGCTTTACTGACAAGGGAAGTGTCACAACTGTCCGGAACCGATTTGATTCTCCTTTAAATATGTTGTTATACAGATATAAGAGACACGTATTTTTTTATATGTGCTAATTTTGACTTTTAAGGGGTAAAACACCCCTTTGAAATAAAAAACAGTTTTTATCTTTCAAGGCGAATAACTTTGAAACTATTAGAGATAGAAAAAAAATTCGAACGGGGTATTAAATGGTTGATGCGTACTATAAAATAATGCAAAAATTTTTTTTTCTTTCAAAAATCTTACTTTAACTTTTTTTTTAATTTTTAATTTTTGTTTTCATCAAATTAAAGGTTATTTTTTAACGAATTCATCCATGTATATTAAAGTTATGTTGTGTAATATCATTTTCGAAAAATCATTACAAACCCTTCCGTATATATGTTATTTGTGCTCGTATCGTACCTACTATGTGCGTAAGTGTAATTGTTCGCGAGCGAACGAAGGGCTCCGCAAGGCCCTCATCACGCTGCATTGCATCGCCTGTGTTGCATGGCCTGTGCAACATAGGTGGTGCAATGCAGCTACAAAATATATGGAAAGTAGCGGCAGTGATGTGTGTTACATCGCACACATCGCTGTCGTTGCTCTCCATTCGCACTGCGCACGGGACTTATGTCCCCAACATCATACGCGTTAGCACTTAGCCGCGCTCACGCAGAGCGCGCTCAAGTAGCGACACGGCGGCGCTGCCGCTGTCTTAACTCAAAAAGCCTGTGTCATCGTCCCCAATTAGTTCTTTATAATTATGTTTATGTAGTTTTATTTATATCGAATTTTCCGAGCTTTTCTGGAGTGTTCCTTTTATGTCGTCATTTCCTTCAAGAGGAAGTGACGACAGGAAGGAACATTCCAGAAAAGCACAGTATAAAAACGGATGCAGAGTGGGGACGAGGGCCAGTCTGCTAAGATACATTCGAGGTACGACCCGCGCGCCTTTAGTTAAAGTTCACGAAATTATTCGCACGAATATTTCGCCTGCTTCGAGGATAATCGCCGTTATCCTCCTCTTGTATTCGCGATAACAGAGTCGCTTGCTCTGCCGCGTAATACGCGCCTTGTTGGAGTCGTCTGCTCCACGAGGGTCAGTTCGGTGCGCGACCATCGCGTTCGGACTTCTCGCGCGCTTCTTGCAGCGGACTCGCGCTGTCCGCGCGGTCCAGTGCCGTGTGCGGAACGTGTACGCCCTGTGCACATTAAACTGTAAATATCTTCTGTATATAACTTTTATTGACTGTGTTCTGTTCTGTTAAATATACTTTATTCTGTTACAAACTTGCGTGTGAGTGTTTCATTGTGTGTGTGAGTGATCGTCAACCCTCTCCGCCGCACTGATTCGCTCAGTCACGAACAGTAATAATTATCGTCGAAATAAGATATTTAAAATATGTTAAATTTGTAAGAAAATAAGATTCTATTTGTGAGGATAAAAAAACTTTGAAATTTTGAAAAAAGAGTGATGGAAATATTTTAAAAATTAAAAAAATTTTTTTTGCACTGTTTTATAAAGTACTCCTAAAATCATTCAACTTTTATCATATGATATTTTTCTAGCATTACAGATTATAAAAAACATTAAGAATTAGGGTAGTTTTTATTATACCTTCTTAAAGTTATTAAAACCCCCCCTTTGTATTCATCTCCGTACCTACATTATTTCCTTATATCTTAAGATTATTTTCTTTTACAACTATTTTCGTTCCAACGCTCTAACATCTTGTTTATTTATAGTTTTGCGCAATAATATCTGCACGTAATTGATAATAAAATAATTATTAAATGTTTACACAATAAATTTATACTTTTTATTATTTACTTATTATATACATTACAATAATGATTTTTGACAAAAAAATGTTTTAAACATAATGACTGTTTGCACCAAGAACATCTTACTACAGCTAAGTTATTGCAACCTTTGATATTACATGTTGTTGAAGTTTCATCAAAACTGAATTGTACTGGATTTTCAAATTCTTCTGGTCTTTCGTTGGTATACCCACTTTTAAACCACGAATATTTAAATAAGTTGTGACATTGTGGGGATGACAATTGATTATGTATCAAAGATTGCAATTTTATTATATTATTGCGTTCATGCAAATTTATATTACTTTCCAATAGTAAAACAGTATCTGAAAATCTTTTAGCAAAATTTTTCCAAATTCTAAATCCATAAACATCTAATGGTTGTATTTTTCCTGTAGTACTTTTCGGTATTATCATAGTAGTAACATGTTTTCCTGGAGATGTTAAATCCGAAATAATATTGGGGCAATGTCCAGTCCATAAATTGATACGAATAACACTATTAGAACGTTCGGAAAATAAGCTTCTTCTAATCACATTTTATTTAAAATGGTCTGTAAAAAACATAAATGTTAATTTAATAGTTTTCTTACTATTATTACATTATTAAATCAAATGTAAAATAGTCATAAAAAGAAATTTATACCTGATGTCATTTTACTAGAATTTGATGCTTTTACAACAACATTTGTTGGTCTAAACAGGTTTTCTTCTACTCTTAGTCCAAATTTACCATCAGTTTCTTTTAATACAATAAATAAAGGTGACAGTAAATTGCCCCTACAAGATTCCAATGGTTGTATCGTGTATGAGTGAGTTGTTGATAATTCAAATTGCACGACACGTTCTACTGTCTTTACTTCTTGATGTGACAATGATCTTCCAGAATGAATTTCCAGTTGTCCATTATAATTCAGATCAAAGTGGTTTCCATTGGAAATTTTCAGATCCAAACTGTTCAATAAGAGGTTTTACTGTTTTCAGAAAATCGTCACTTGTTTTTTGCAAATTAACGGAATCTTCCAATGTTCTTCTGGTGATAAATTTTGTAACTTTTCTTGAAACAATTCGGTGAGACTTCTTGAATCTTGATACCCAACTGTGAGATGCTTTAAATATAGGATTTAAATTTCCTATTTCTTCTTGAGCTTGTAAAGCCCATTTAAAATCAAGAAATGCAACAAATCCAATTACATTTACAATAATGTTTTAGTAATTTATCTCGTCCAGCTTGAAATGCAAGAAATAGAACCTCATCCTGTATATTTCTATTAAACTTATTTAAATTGAATATTATTGATTCAATTTTATCAACAAGCATATGAAGTACTAAAACAACAGTAGGTGTGTCACATCTAAGTCATTTGATAAAATTTTAGAAACATATAAAACAACCCATCTTTCGAACGCTCGGGCTAGCTTGTCGGATTTGGGGTTCGAAGGGTTAATTGAGAGACGTGAATTCTGGAAAACAAATAACAAATTTTATTAGAAATAAAATGATGTACAAATGTTACAAATATCCGCGGAGTGAATATACCGCGTAATGCGAAGCACGTGCAACAGGTAGTAAATACGTTGATCGTGTATATCTAAATGAGCGCGCGGGAGGCGCGTGATTCGGCTCGTTGCGGCACGGCGTCAAAGGCGTTTAAAGTCCGCGATGTTTACGTGTGTTTAAAGCGCTGAGTCGTGAGCTTGATACGCGTATATGACAGCGCGGAGCAACACGTATATGGAAGCGTGACGATGGGTGGAATTGTACGTTATAGCGGGATGAGACGGTCAAAATACCTTCGGCGGTAGTGGAGAACACTTCACTGCACGCTGATCGTCTCGGCAAGGATAAGCAGGTGTTCGGTGTTGCGGGTGTCGAGAAACCTCAATGGAGGCAGAGGCACGCTCTACTCCATGTATCCCGTATTCGGCTGAATGTCCGCGGTTGACAACGACCGAGAAATCTCGGAGAAGGCAGACTACTTTCTATCCCCCACGACGTTGTTACCCGGCGGATGTCGGAGCGAAATCGACTGCCGAGAATTCTTGGAGACTGAGTACTCTCAACCTCCTGGTTTTCGTCGTTCGGGAACGGATTTGGATGCTCCCTCAGCGGATGCTTTTACAGCGAAGGCTGGCTCGCTCAAAAATCGGTATCGAGCTAATTACGTGCGCCTTTTTATACCAAAATCGCGCCGATATTTTTTGGAAGGGGATTATCCCCCGCTAGCGAAATGCGACCGGGGATGACGGTACGGAGCGGTGAGACGGACTCCGGCTATCTCACTCAGTAACGTTCGGTCTTTTCCGGGAGCGCTCAGTTCTTCGGTAACGCGAGGCTGTGTGGCCTCAAGCGCACGTATTCGGAGCGTTATATTGCTTTAAAAATTATGTGGGGCGCACTGCGTACCCTTTGCCGTTCAGACAGATGTTTTGGTCCCGGCGGTAACGATGGGGCTTTCGAAGTGCATTGTTACACATATTTAAACTGTTTTAAAAACTTTACAATTTTTTCCAAAATAGTCCAGTCTGTTTCAGCAATTTTTAAATTGGTTAAGTTAGAACAATTGTCCCATATCATAATTATTGCTGATTTTAATATTATAGCTGTATATAGCATATCATAAAAACTATCCCATCGTGTTTTTACATCTAACACAGGCTTTACAAATTTAATATTGGCAGCTTCACAAAATAACTTTAATCGAATAGTTAATTGTTCAGATCGTCGTATTTTTTTAAAAGTATTTCTAATATTATTTATTATCTGGGAAAAGATTTCATTTCCATTTTTATTTATATTAGGTCGAGTCATAAATAACTTCCGTTTTTTTTATCAAACATTTATTTTGCTTTCATTAAATAACAAAGTTATTAATGTGTTGTGTATTCACCACTATTATGTATGACCTTCTCCCATCTTCCTGGTAGCTTATAAATTCCTTCCTTGTAAAATGTGGTTGGTTTGAACTGGAAAAAATTTTCGACAGCCTGACTGACTTGCTCTTCAGAATTGAAGGTTTTTTCATTTAAAAAGTTTTGCAAGGAACAGAAAAGGTGATAGTCTGTTGGGGCAAGGTCCGGGGAGTAAGGTGGGTGTAGTAAAACTGACCATCCAAGTTCAAAAATTTTTTCTTGAGTCGATCTTCTTTATTTCATTCATTGAGATTGTGAGATACCCATACTCCTAACTTGCTGACTTTCCCTAATTTCTCCAGGTGGCGGCAAACAGTTGATTGTGATGTATTCAACCTTCCTGCTATATCTCTTGTTGATTGATGTGGATTTTGCTCCAATATTGCCTTTAAAAGGTTGTCATCAAGGTCGGAAGGACGTCCCGCCCTCGGTTCGTCCTTTAAAGTCATATCTTCAGAACGGAATTTGGCAAACCAATTTCTAAATGCCCGATCGTTTATTAGACTTTTACCGTATACACTGCATATTTTTTCAGTTGTCGCCTTAGCACTATTGCCTTGTTTAAATTCCCAAAGCATCACATAACGAATATGCACTTTTTTACTCTCCATTTTAGAGGTTATGAACAACAGTTTAATGAAATGTGCACCACACATAACAGTTGTCAGAAGACTAACTGAACCCTTATTTATTTAGTGAAAGCAAAAACTCGTTTATCCCAGTGACTTATAGTGGGTAGATACGAACACAGATTCTACCTAACTGCATCGGAAGTTATTTATGACTCGACCTAATATTATCATCAAATTAATTTATTTTCATTTTCATCTTCATCACTATGATTATTCATTTATATCTGAATATATATCATGGTATTATGGTATTATGGTATTGTTTGATATCGACATTTATTAGTTTCAAAACGTCTTGTACTGCTAAATTGATAATGTATGGAAAACATCGAAAATGTTGATCTTCTATATTAAAAATTATACCTTCATTATTCATTAACACCCTAAGTTTTTAAATAAATGTTGTGTTTGCAACAGCATTATCTAATGTTATGTCTTGAACTTTTTTTCTATACCATAGTTTTTAAGTATATTAAAAAAAAAGTTAGTAACATCTTTTCCAGTATGCTTTCCATTTGATGGAACAAAATCTATGCTAATGAATGAAACTTCCAATTGTTATCTATAAAATGTATAGTATCTCCGTAATATGATTCAAAATTTAGCGCAGTCCAGCCATCAATTGTAAAAGAAAATTTACTCTCATTTTCATTTAATATTTTTTTAAGATTGTTTTTCATTTTATAATATTCATTCATAACTTTTTCTTTCATAGCATTTCTTTTAGGCAAATTTATACTAGGATCTATTCTTCGAAAAAACTTTTGCGTCAATTCGTCATTGAAAAATGTAAATGGAAGTCTTTTGTAACTTAGCCATGAAACAAGTAGTCTATTCCAATTAACGTCATCAATTGATTGACTTTTATTCTGCAAAAAAATATATACAAAATTTATAATACAATTCTTAATATATTCACAAAATTCGCGCGTAATTTGCGCGCGCTTGTGCGTGCGTGCGTGCGTGTTGTGTCTGGCTGTGTGTGACTGTGTGTGTATCTGCATCTGCTGTGCCTGACTGGTTTGTGTGTGTGTATCTACGTCTGCTGTGTCTGGCTCTGGGTGTGTGTGGATGTGTGTGTGTGTGTTGTGTCTGGCTGTGTGTGACTGTGTGTGTATCTGTATCTGCTGTGCCTGGCTCTGGTTTGTGTGTGTGTATCTACGTCTGCTGTGTCTGGCTCTGGGTGTGTGTGACTGTGTGTGGCTGTGTGTGTGTGTGTGTGTGCATGTGTACAATGTGGCAGACCGCGTGTCATTCTTCGGGGTGGTAGGCTCGCGTGTCTATCTTGGTTGTTGCCCGTCACGAAGGGGGTTGCCGCGACGTCTTCACGACGTTGAGCACCCCCAGGGCGAAATACGAAGTCGAGGGGTAGTAGGTCAAGCGACACCGAGGAAAGTCGAGAGATCCAGGGGTATTGTCGCCGGAAGTCTCCGCGTACAACAAAAAAGCTAAAAAACATGCCAAAGATAATATACATGAGATAATAAACATTGTATAAAATAAAAATTTCGATAATATATGTAAAATATATTATATTTAATGAGAAGTATAAATATTTAGTAAGAATTTTTATGGTATTATTTAATTTAAAACAAAATATAAGGTAAATAAGGTAGGCTATGTATACTTCAATGTAACATAAAAATAGTGCAACTCTTAATTACTCTATACGTAATTTCTAAAATTTAATACTTAATACTTACGTTTAAAAATAGTTTTCTGTTTTTCCGACAATATAAATTTATCATTTATTGCTTTTGGTCCAAATAAGTATTCAAATGCTTTTTTATGACATTTCTGCAAATGTTTCTTTAATCTGGTAGTGTTACTATATTTTTCATTTTTATTTCTTTAATCACATCATTTTCTTTTTGACACAATAAACTAAACCAATGTTATGGCCGCGTGTTCATTATTGTAATTCGCGGACCTCGAAATAGGTATGTATTTATCCGCGGCACGATGTACGTATCGGGACGCGAGCGTGTTGGTGCCCTTTCGAGCGAAGCATTCCCTCAACCACTGTTGTCATATACGAAAGTAAAGTAATAAACCAAATTGGAGTTCATTTTAAGTTACGAATTTAACAACCAATTTTATCATTGTTTTTTGTTTCATATCTAAAATAAGTCTTAGGTTCGGTTTTTCAGTCTATAGTTAACTGTTAACCAGAAGTTAATGCACTCCCTTTTTTTTCCTATATTATTATTTAAAAAGAGACAGAGAATCAATTAACTTGCAGTTAACAGTTAACCACAGAATGAAACATTGGGCCTTATAATTGCATGGCTTCCGTATCTTTACTATTATTTTTGGAAATGTCTGCGTGTTTAGCAAAAGCATTTGGTTTAATTCTTTTTGACTGGATGTAGTCTATAGATTTACTACGTTTCATTTTTCCAAAGTTGTACGAACACGTCCAAACTAGTTTCGCAAGAACTGTTTTATGCGCAGCAACACATGTATGCGGTCGTTCGATTGTTAAACGAATGTCAGAATGACTCGAAGCGCGAGCACATATAATCGTAGTAAAGAAAACAAACAAAAACCGCGTACACGTCAACGATTCGTTGTAGATTTATCGATCCACAAAGTCGACAAGATCGATAATGATAAACGCACCTTACGGGTAGATAAATCAGCATTACTGCACGACTCAACGAATCATTAACGAGAATTCGTGAGCTCGATGCTTAGGCTAGTTTTGGATAGCAGAAAAAGACAGATATACTATTTCTCTGTCCTACTATAACGTTGTGTGTGTGTGTGCATGTGTATAATATACGTGAAACGCAACTTGAAACGCAAATCACCAACATGAAATCAACCTGATTCCAAATGTTAGTGTTAACACTAACACTAACACTAATTAACACTATAGTGGCTCGACCGTTAAAAGGCAAAACTGAAGTTTATTTCTTTACTATTTAATTTTACGATTAGATTTTATGATTTTCAACCAGTGCCTTAAATTCCTCAAATTTTTGAGAAATTTCCTATTTGCAATTTCCTTCGAAGTAAACAAATATTTTTCGTGAGTGATCGTCTATAATGTTAATAAATGTTAAAAAATACTTTGCTTTTCCAATTGATGGTGTCTCTATTGGTCCACATCCGAATGGATTATATCAAGAATATTATCTGCCCTCTTGCTAGAACTTTGGAAAGTCATTTCCCTTTCATACATACTTCGCATCGTTTGATATTTTCATCTGCATTCGTAAATCTGATACCATCAACTAGTCCCTCTCATTTTGCATATGTTACGTCCAAAGACTCCACGATTTCTTTCCTTCGCGAGTATACACAGCTGCGTTGTATAAACAAAAAAATTCTTTTAAATAAATAGTTGTCAAAGTTGACGAGCTAAACATAATACCAAGACAAAGGCTATCCTAAGCATTATCACTTAAAACGCAATAAAATCAAAAGCTGGGACTCAGTGAAATCTTGATACCACATTGACAGATTTATTACTGAAAAGATTCCAAATTGGAAAAGGCAGATGGATAAATTAAACAAATAAAGCCTGGTATCAAATGGAAACAGTCATCCCCTTTCAAAAAGGTAGTATAAACAGACCGATCTGAACGAATAACTTATCTAAAACATGGGACCAAATGGAACCAAATCGCGAGATGCTTGATACTACGCTGACAGATTTATTATTGAAAAGATTCCAAATAGGAAAAGGCAGATGGATAAATTAAATAAATGAAGCCTGGTATCAAGTGGAAACAGTCATCTCCTTTCAAATGGCAATATAAACAAACCAATCTGAATGAATAATTTATCTAAAACAAGGGGCCCAAAAATTATGGGGAGAGATCTTGACTGTCGCCAGTCTCTAAAAAAATAATAAACACTAACCCTCAAACAATCTCGATTCGGTCACTTAAGAATAAACTTGCCTTTTGAAAAGAATAACAACTCCCACCTCAAAAACAAGGGGAGTAAAGTTTTTATTGCCAAGCTTGTCAATAGCCAATCAAAACCAAAAGTTATGTTATAAGCGCCGATTTTATGATTAATCCATCAATTGACTATTCATAAACTAAAAACGGAGTCACGATTGAAAAATCCACCCCAGTGGACTCTTATATAAACCGCAACATCACGCGACTCAGGGCACATCGTCTCTGTCCGTTTGTGACTCGGTATCAACCATCGTGCACGTTTCTTCGTATAGATCTTTTTCCGCCAATCTCATACGAATATCGTTCCAGTGACTCATTAACTATGAACTTTAAGTGAAGATGTCTAATCAAGTGCAACTCTTAACTACTATTAATCAACTACTAACGGCTAACCGAGAAACTGCCGGGACACCTTCCACGAGTCACTAGACCAATTCAACATACCTTCCTTTTGCCGGACAACTAAGTAGTAAGTCAAAGTTACTAACGGGGCCTTCATTATCTTTTAACGTTGGATTAACCAAATTCGCAATCTCTTACTCGATCCCATCCTACAATCCTTGGTTCAGTCAAGTAATATTACTGTCCGAACCACTCTAACTTCCAGTCCTTACTTAACAAATCGCTGACTGTCGTCAGCGTCCAGTCCCTTTTTCCCAAATTACTACTA
>CABEGB010000330.1:0-43866 GCA_901521435.1 Crematogaster levior
AAGCTGCTATGGCTTGCACTGTAGTTGGAAGTTATAGGAGAGCACTAAAAAGAGCAGTTCATTTAGAATGGGAATTAGAGAAACTATAAGTAAATTCCGCGACTAGAACACAGAGATAAATCCGTGCCACAATGAAAGCGCATTTGGCTACAACATTCTATCTTCATTCATAAAAAGGGCTGCAAAGCTGCTATTTTTGTCCAAGTTAATTTAACTAAGCAGCTTTCTTAAAGTGTTTTAAATGTTCTGATGACAACAGAAATCAGGAAGAAATTCAAGTGTAACAATTATTTTATAACTATATTTTCATATCACCATTATTAATCAATAATTAGTGTTTGTAAACTAACCACATTTAAAGTATAGACCACAAAGGAGGCAAAGTGCGTTTCAATTTAGAACCAGGAGATACTGCTTGTGATGGTAGAAGTAAGCTCGTAGCTGTCAAAATAAATAACGAAGAAAGAATTAACTTACCTTTCATCTTACGCTTCGATAAGGATCATTTTATCATACCATCACTCTGGGACTATACATCTAGAAGCTTTGTCAATACTCTTATAAAACACGTTACTGTAGTAAAAATGTAATGGGTTATCTGCTAACTATATCTCAAATGAATTATCATTACACAAATAATAATATAGTATTTCCAGCAACTAAACCAGCAAGCGTGAGAATCGTTCGTCTTGGGATGAGTTGGTCTTGTATCTAGTAAAAGCATCTAATGTTTTAAGCTAAGCATGGAGATGGAGAAGGAAGAACTCTGTCAGCGGTCTTAGATATAGAATCTGTGAGGTAGATAAGAGTTCCCTTCTCAAGAGTACAGCTGGACGGTATCGTAGAAAACCTAAATGGTTCTAATTCTGTATTCACAAGACTAGCCTTACTTTTCATTTTAATGGTAACGTATATGATCAACAACTTTTAGGCATAGACGTATCGAAAGATGTATAATACTGCTTTAATTAAGGTAAAATGATGCCAAAGTGAGGATCTGAGGGAACGAGTTTTAAAAGTGGTTGAGGAGAAAAAAATGACTATGGAAGAAGTAGGCAAGATGTTCAAAATTGATAGAAAAACTATATACTGGTGGAGGAAAAGAAGAAAAGAAACAGGAAGTATAAAACCGTCTTCAGGCTACCAAAAGGGACATAGTCATAAAATTAAAGACTTAGATGGCTTTGTCAAATTTCTGGATGAAACCCGAGATATTACGGTTGAGAAAATAATTGAAAAATTTGGCAACATGTGTAAAGACACAGTCTACAATTATCTTAAAAAAGTAAACTATACATATAAAAAAAACTTTTCTTTATCAGGAAAGGAATGAGGAAAAACGCAAGGAGTTCATAAAAAAAATAGAAGGAATAGAAAAAGAAAACTTGATATTCATAGATGAGTCTGGAGTAGAAGACAACAGATTTTATGAATATGGGTGGTCTCAAAAAGGCAAGAGGTTATTTGCCGATAAACCAGGGTTTAAAAGAAAGAGGGTAAGCATAATAGGAGCCCTAAATGAAGGAAGAGTTAAAGCACCCTGGGTAATTGAGGGCTACTGCAACAGCGAGATTTTTGATGCTTATGTAGAAAATATACTTGTTCCTATATTAAAACCTGGGCAGACTATTGTTCTCGATAATGCAAGCTTTCATAAATCTGCAAGAACGAAAAATTTGATAGAAAATGTTGGGTGTAAAATTTTGTTCTTGCCGGCATACTCACCGGATTTAAATCCGATTGAGAAGTTCTGGTTTGCTATTAAGCATATCATAAGAAAAGTGCTGCCAAGCTTTTGGCCCAATATTAATTCTGCTATTGATTTTGTCTTTCAGCGCTCGGGGAAATCTTACTTTGGTTAGCTATAAAATCCTAGAATTAACTACGACTCTAAAAACTTTTCTGCATCAAGTGCAGCCATGCACCCTGTTCCTGCTGCAACTACTGCCTGACGATATACCTTATCTTGAACATCACCTGCAGCAAATACTCCTGCTTTACTAGTTAAAGTTGTTCCAGGTTTTGTAATTATATAACCCTGCTGATCCATTTCAACAAAGCCTTTAAAAACACCTGTATTTGGTGCATGCCCAATTGCAATGAACACTCCATCCACTTCTAATTCTTGAGTTTCCGTTGATTTAACTATAATACCAGTAACTTTTTTTGGATTTTCTTCTCCAAGAATCTGCTCTACAGTATGGTTCCACATTACTTTTATTTTATCATTTTTAAAGAGCCTATCTTGCATTACTTTTTCCGCTCTCAATTTATCACGCCTGTGTATTAATATCACTTTTTTGGCAAATCGAGTTAAAAATATTGCTTCTTCAACAGCAGTGTTTCCACCACCAACCACAGCTACAACTTTATTCCTAAAAAATGCACCATCACAAGTTGCACAAGCTGAAACTCCGTAACCTTGAAATTCCTTTTCACTCTTGAGACCAAGCCACTTCGCTTGCGCACCAGATGCAATTATAATTGCATCTGAATAGTAGTCATTAGTATTACCAGAAGATCTAAACCTATACTCATTAGAATCCTCAAGTTGTTCAACGCTTTTTATCTCATCATCTATTATTTTTGCTCCAACCTTCTCTGCATGCAACTTCTTTTGGGCCATGAGCTCTGGCCCTTGTATTGAAATAAACCCGGGATAATTTTCAACATCCGTAGTAATCGTAAGCTGACCACCAGGCTGCATTCCTGTTACTACAATTGGCTCTAAGTTTGCACGTGCTGCATATATAGCAGCAGCATAACCCGCTGCTCCAGATCCAATAATAAGAACTTTTGTACTAAATCTATAATTCTTCACTGTATGAGTTTAGATAATCAGCTACTCCTTCATTACTCGCCTGCATTGCCGGCTTGCCCCTCTTCCATCCAGCTGGACATACCTCACCATGCTCTTTGTTATGGTTTATTGCATCTACAATTCTAATAAACTCATCAATATTACGCCCTAAAGGCAAATCATTTATCGATTGATGGCGCACAATAAATTTATCATCAATAACGAAAGTTGCCCTCAGTGCAACTGAATCATCATGCAATACTCCATAGTCTCTTGATATAGACTTTTTGATATCAGACACTAAAGTGTAGCTAACCTCTCAATACCACCATCATTAACTGGAGTGTTTCGCCATTTATAATGTGAAAATTTTGAATCTACACTTATTCCTATCACTTCAATACCACGCTTTGCAAACTCATTTATTCTATTATTGAGCGATATCAATTCAGTTGGGCAAACAAAAGTAAAATCATGTGGATAGAAAAAAAGGATAGCATACTTATTTTTTATGTGCTTACTCAGACAGAAATCATCAACAATTTCTCCGTCAGAGAGAACAGCTGAAGCAGTAAAATCGATAGCAGACTTTGTTACAAGATTCATAATTGACCTATTCTTTTAAAACAACTCTAATTTTACACTTGATAAACTTATATGCAAGTTTTCTTTAGTTTTAGCCCTATAAAAACTTCCTAAAATAGCTCTTCTTTTTTACCGATAAGATACAATCTAGCTTCACTTTATGACGGTGTCGTCCCAGCGCCCCTATGAGGAGAGTAGACCAGCGGAACTTCCCCACCAGTCTCTCGCAGAACTGTACGGAAACCTCTCGGTTTATACAGCTCCCATTATTTAGCCCTTTGATCCTAACCCAAGTGTCCAATGATAGAAAATATTTGGAGACCTCTTTCTCACTTTTCCTAGAAATTGCTTTGCTAGTCTTCCATGATCTCGAAGTTTCTTATATTTGGTTCTGACCCATCTTATGAGGTATCTCTCTATATTTCTGAGAGATGTATACATCTCCGATTTATAAAACCTGCCATAGTACTGAAACCAGCCTCTGACTATTGGATCTATTTTCTTCGATATTTCCTCTAATGTGGTCCACGTAATCCGATGTATTCTCCATGACTTTATGGTTTTCTTGATCTTCTTCTTGGCTTTGTTGCTGATTGCAGGTAGAAATGAAACATAACAGTCCCCCTTCTTATTCTTTGCTCCTCTAGCTCTAAAGGTATAGCCCAAGAAATCAAAGTTTTGTGTAGGAAACTCATCTCTCCTATTACCATCCTTACAGTACACTATCTGTGTCTTTTCAGGATGTAACCTCAATTTACACTTAGCCAATCTTTCTTCGATCATTACTTTCATAAATTCTGCCTGTCTCTTAGTTCTGCAGTGCACTATCGCATCATCCACATACCTCTCAAATGGTACTGTCGGGTAGTTCTTTTTCATCCATATATCAAACACATGATGCATGAATATATTAGAGATGATTGGGCTAACTGAACCTCCTTGCGGAACTCCTTTATCCCTAACTACCTTACTGCCATCTGCTTGCTGAATGGGGGCTTTCATCCACCTCTCAACATACAGTATGACCCATTTGCAGTCTGTGTGTTTCTTGATAGCCTGCAGTGCTAAATCGTGGTCCAGATTGTCGAAAAATCCAGATATATCAAGATCTACTGTCCAATCATTTTTCCAACATCTCTTCCGTGCTGTATATACCGCATCCAATGCAGACTTATTTGGTCTATAACCATATGAATCCTCGTGAAATTTCGGCTCTACTATCGGTTCAAGATACATAGTAGCGGCTGTTTGTGCTACCCTGTCGGACACTGAAGGAACACATAAAGTTCTTTGTCCTCCCGTATCTTTCGGTATTGCAACAGCTTTTACTGGCTCGGGAAAATAACTTCCGGATGACATCCGATTCCATAGTTTGTACAAATTATCTTTTAGATTTTCCTCAAACTTTGTTATCGAGACCTCATCTACACCTGCAGCACCTTTATTTTTCGATACTTGTTTATAAGCTCTCCAAATAAGTTGCTTCGGTATATCAAAAGACTTTGTTTTATTCATTAATTCCTCCCATTACGGTTGACAAAATAATTAAAACTAAATAACTCAGCTCCTTCGCTCCATTTCCATTACAGAAACTTCTTCACTACTATGAGCTGATCCGCCCCTGTTTTTCGCATCGGTACTCTCATCCTCAGAGATCGGCTCTTTGGACTTCTTCCTTATCATCGAAACGACAGGTTCCCGTAGTTCCATGCAATAGCCTAAAATAGATTCACGCCACTTTTATGCCGGACGCCACCCACCCAGTAAACAAGCTCCCGGTAGATTTATCCCAGATTAACGACTACCCCCTGGTTTTGACGTCGTCTCTACGCTTTCGACACTTCATCAGTGGTTCACTTGCGTTCGTCTCTCTATTTCACACATGACACATAATTGTGCCTTTTCCATAACGCTCACTACCTTAGCTCTTTACCAAAGCAGCTTATGGCTGTTTGAAGCCTGCTCTTGCACACCGGCTCCGAGGGGCCCTCCCTCATCTATTGCACAGCTTCAACACTTCCCGTGTTTCTACGGCGCACAGCCGTCTACAATAATCTAGGAAATACAATAAATGCTCTATTAAAAGCAGAGGGAATCAATGTTAATGCAGTACATACATCATATTTGCGGACTCCTTTACATTGTGCTGCTAGAAATGGCCGCACAAAGATAGTAAATACTCTAATAGAAAATGAAGTAAATGTTAATGCTGAAGACGAAAATAGATTTACCCCTTTACATTTGGCTGCTTATCATGGCCATACAGAAGTAGTAAAAATTCTCATAGCAAATGGTGCAGATCCTTTATTAAAGAATAAAGATGGTAAAACTCCGAGAGATTTAGCTGAACGTGACTTTATAAAGAAGCTTCTGAAAGAAGCAGAAGAAAAACAACTGAAGCAGCAAGCACTTAATAAAAGTATTTCTGCCGGTGGTGCAACCGCATTATTAGGCACTGCAGCAGCAGTGGCACTTTTTGTAACCGGAACAGTTGCAGTTGAATTATAGTAATAGCAGTGGTTGCAATTGCAGCAGCAGCACTGGCAGTTGATGGTAATCACATATATGATGTTAAAGCCTAGTACTAAAATAGATGAAGTGGAAGAAGAATAAGGCATAATTGGGGATGAGCAGCTATATGGTGAGTATAAAAACAACTACCTTGTATTTTATTTTCCTCTTTCCTTTGGACTCTTTTTAATTTCAAATTAAATGCAAATAATTATGGCTAAAGTAATTTAGGCCTACCGACAACCGTCATCCCGCTACGTGTTAGCGGGATCTATAGCTAACCAAAATAAGGTTTCCTCAAAGGAGTGTAAAAAGGTATAATACTGCTTTAATTAAGGTAAAATGATGCCAAAGTGAGGATCTGAGGGAACGAGTTTTAAAAGTGGTTGAGGAGAAAAAAATGACTATGGAAGAAGTAGGCAAGATGTTCAAAATTGATAGAAAAACTATATACTGGTGGAGGAAAAGAAGAGAAGAAACAGGAAGTATAAAACCGTCTTCAGGCTACCAAAAGGGACATAGTCATAAAATTAAAGACTTAGATGGCTTTGTCAAATTTCTGGATGAAAACCGAGATATTACGGTTGAGAAAATAATTGAAAAATTTGGCAACATGTGTAAAGACACAGTCTACAATTATCTTAAAAAAGTAAACTATACATATAAAAAAAACTTTTCTTTATCAGGAAAGGAATGAGGAAAAACGCAAGGAGTTCATAAAAAAAATAGAAGGAATAGAAAAAGAAAACTTGATATTCATAGATGAGTCTGGAGTAGAAGACAACAGATTTTATGAATATGGGTGGTCTCAAAAAGGCAAGAGGTTATTTGCCGATAAACCAGGGTTTAAAAGAAAGAGGGTAAGCATAATAGGAGCCCTAAATGAAGGAAAAGTTAAAGCACCCTGGGTAATTGAGGGCTACTGCAACAGCGAGATTTTTGATGCTTATGTAGAAAATATACTTGTTCCTATATTAAAACCTGGGCAGACTATTGTTCTCGATAATGCAAGCTTTCATAAATCTGCAAGAACGAAAAATTTGATAGAAAATGTTGGGTGTAAAATTTTGTTCTTGCCGGCATACTCACCGGATTTAAATCCGATTGAGAAGTTCTGGTTTGCTATTAAGCATATCATAAGAAAAGTGCTGCCAAGCTTTTGGCCCAATATTAATTCTGCTATTGATTTTATCTTTCAGCGCTCGGGGAAATCTTACTTTGGTTAGCTATAGCATATGATGAATTAGATAAGTTTCACTAGAATGAAAAAGATCTAGGCTCTGTGGACAAAATTTTAGAGAAGCCATATGAGAGCTCCAACAAAATTTAGAAATCCCATGTAAACCTCTGCGGTCTTGTCAAATCTGGAAAAAATGCGCCTAAAATTTTTAATTTTACCGAAAAAGCACTCAATCAAATGACGTTCTTTATAAATATGCTCATCATAGTATCTTTGCACTTTTCGATTCCTTTTTGATGGAATTACGATTTCACATTTCCTGTTTTCAAGGCTGACCACAAAAGCATTGCTGTCATAACCCTTATCAGCTACTACAATGGAGTTATAGACATTTTTTGTTAATACTTCAGCTTGTGTAATTTCATTCCTCTGGCCAGGAGTAAGTATAAATTCTAAAGGATTTCCCAATGCATCAACAAGTGCATGAATTTTAGTCGTAAAGCCACCTTTACTTCGCCCTAAAGCCTCTTGATCCTTTGAATCTTTTGTATATCCAGCCGAACATGGATGGGCTCTAATGATCGTACCGTCGATTATGACGGCTTCTAAATCTGGCTCTTGTTTTGTGTACTCCAATAAATTTTTCCAAATACCCCTTTCGCACCATCTCTTAAATCGTTTGTGTATACTTCTGTAATTGCCATAGATTTTCGGCAAAAGTCGCCATTGGCAACCACTTCGCGCCATATACCACACTGCTTCTATGAATATTCTTAAACGTTTTTCGTCTTTACTATGCATTCCTTTTATGCCTTTTATGAACTCTAAAATTTGTTTCCAATTTCTTTCTTTTATATAATATTCCATTCGGTAGTTTCTCCATTTTTATGTTCATTTGGTTAAACTACCACTTTTTTTCTCCCTCTTCATATTTTTTGTCCACAGAGCCTAGTAGCTTATGAAGAAAGAATAATGGATCTGCGCAAAGAAGAAGCCATTCTTGAATACAGACTTGATCTTGCTAAAGAGGAAGGTAGAAAAGAAAGGGAAATTGAAGTTGCAAAAAATCTACTTAAAGCAGGGGTTTCTATTGATATCATAGCTCAAACTACTGGTCTTTCCATGAAAGAATTGCAGAATTAAGTGTGAATGGTTACGAAAAATATAAGTTTTTGCGATAAACGACATAGTGATGTATTTGTTGTTTAGCATGTCAGTGGAATATTTTCTGAAAAATTTCCACATAACTCTTTCAGATTTCATAATATCTCTTGCACTCATCTGAACAGATACCCATTTTGGAGGGATACCAATAATAGTTGTGAGCGGTACAAGTTTAGTCCATATACCTTCCAAGCATAACACGCTCACGAAGATTTAATGCAATAGCTTGATTTCTACTGAAAGATAGCATTATGCCAAGTGCGATGCTCGAAGATAAAAGAGAAGAGCCACCATAGCTAAGTAGTGGCAGAGTTATGCCGGTGGTAGGAAAAACACTTAGTGTTACCCCTATGTTTATTATGAATTGTGTGATGAATTGCATTGAGATACCGAGAATCACTAACAGATTAAATAATTCATTTTCCCTATATGCAACGTAAAGCAAGCGGGCGGAAATGATACCAAATAACATCAATGTGGCTAAGCACGTAATCAAACCAAATTCTTCTGCTAAAACAGAAAATACAAAATCTGTATGACAATCAGGAAGAGAGGTTTTTACGCTACCTTCACCGGGCCCAACTCCAGTTAATTGACCTCTTTTAAATGCTTCCAATGATTTTGTGACTTGAAAGTTATCGCGCTGCGTAAAAAAGACAAAATTGTAAATCCTTTGCTTTATATGTGGAAGACATAAGTAAGCTATTGTAATTCCAGATGTGACCATTCCTACTATACATAGAAAGTATAAAAATGGTATACATGCAATAAACATTTGACCAATAAAAGAATATGTTAAAAGCATAGACATACTGAAATCAGGCTGCAAAAGTAACAACACAAAAACTAACAGAAATATTATGATTGATATGTGTATTTTAAACTTCATTTCGCTGGCCAAGATACTAGCTATAACGACAGAAAAAAATGGCCTTACGAACTCAGATGGTTGAACTGAAATTTTGACAATATGTAACCATCTTTTCGCACCTTTTACCTCTATACCAAGTATTATCGCAGTTGCTACTAGAATAGTAAATAAAGTGAAACCTGCGAACGAGAGGTTAAGTATAGTTTTTGTATTAAGAAAAGAAAATGTTACTAAGGTAATCAGTGACAGAACTATATAAATTGTATGGCGCCGTACAAAATAATCTTGTGGTAAAGAAAGACGCTGCGCAATTACAGGGCTTGCTGAATAAACAAGAATGAAACTTATAGTGAGCAAAAAAAACACTGGAAGGATAAGATAATAGTCCAGCGTTCTATACCAGAGTTTAATGTTCATTTTGTTCCAATGTGTAATGCCACTATTCCATAGCTCATATTATGAAACTCAACATTCTTAAAGCCTACCTCTTCAATTTCCATTTTAAAATCAGCCTGAGTTGGAAATTCTCTGATGCTCTTCACTAAATATTCATAAGAACTCTTGTCTTTAGCAACTATGCTGCCAATTTTAGGAATTACTTTAAATGAATATAAGTCATAAAGTTTGGTAAATATCTCATTTTGATAGTGCATAGGGGCAAATTCTAAGCAGATAAATTTCCCATGTGGTTTTAACACTCTGTGCGCCTCATTTAAAGCCTTCTTGCGGTCAGAAACATTTCGAATGCCAAAAGCTATTGTGCAATAATCAAATTCGGAGCCTTCAAATGGTAAACTTTCTGCACTTGCACATACCCAATCAAAATTAATTTGGTTTGAATTTATAGCTTTATCACGTCCTCTGCTTAGCATATTTTGATTTATGTCACATACTGTAACCTTAGCACTTGGCTCTTTTCTTACTATTCTTATTGCTATATCTCCAGTTCCTCCAGCAACATCTAAAATCTTAGAGTTTTTTGTAAAATGCACACTATTTACCATCTTATCTTTCCATAATCTGTGCATTCCGAGGCTCATTATATCATTCATGGTGTCGTAGCGACTTGCCACGGAATCGAATACCTCTTTAACTAATTGTGATTTCTTCTCGATTTTTATAGTAGACATTACGTAAAGTCGCTCAACTCCTTTATAATTAGTAAAAATTAATTTGAATTAACATAACGACAGGCCTTGAGCCTGTTAAAATCTTCTTCAGCATGGTATGATGACCTAGTCAGTGGGCTTGATGCAACCACTAAGAAACCTTTGGAGTAAGCAACGTATTTATAATGCTCAAATTCCTCTGGGGTAACATACCTATCAAGTTTTGCATGTTTTGGAGTTGGTTGTAGATATTGACCAATTGTAATAAAATCAACCTCAGCACTGCGCAAATCGTCCATAACCTGAAGTATTTCCTCTTTTGTTTCTCCAAGACCAACCATAAGCCCTGACTTTGTGAAAACTTTAGGATTAATCTGCTTTACCATCTTCAACAAATATAGTGAATGAAAATAGCGAGCTCGTGGTCTTATTTTTGCATACAATCTCGGCACTGTTTCAATATTGTGGTTATAGACATCAGGTGATGCAACAGCAATTGCTTCAAATGCTCCTTTCTTATTTAAAAAATCAGGAGTTAAAATCTCTATTGTTGTTTCTGAAGTTATCTTTCTAATTTCTTCTATGCACTGTATAAACTGATTTGCGCCACCATCTGGTAAATCATCACGATCAACAGAGGTAATGACAACATGTTTTAAGTTTAACTTTTTTATCGCTTTTGCTAAATTTTCTGGCTCATGAGGGTCTAGTTTATCAGGAATGCCAGTTGCAACGTTGCAAAATGCACAAGCACGAGTGCAAACAGAACCAAGAATCATCACAGTAGCATGACGTTTATTCCAACATTCACCAATATTTGGACAGGCAGCTTCTTCACATACCGTATGTAAGTTATGCAGTTTAACGATGTTTAAGGTTTCATTGAATACTTCACCGGTCGGAGCTTTTGCTCTGAGCCATTGAGGTTTGTTATGCATCTGAAACGGCTAACTCTACCTCTTGCTTTACTAAAACTTTTTTCAACCTTCTTTTTATCTTCTGCGCTTTCTCACTTAGTTTAATCGTTCTTGTGTTGAGCAAAAAAGCATCTAAATCACCTTTGTAATCTATAGTTCTCAAAGTTCTTGTTGCCACACGAAATCTAAACTTTTTATTCAATATATCACTTGTCAACGTAACCTTATGTAAATTTAAAAGAAAGGTACGCTTTGTTTTACGATTCGAATGTGATACCTTATTACCAAAAGATTTTTTTCTATTTGTTAATTCACAAACTCTACTCACTTCAATATACCAAATTATTCTATGTACTTAGATTACCTTATATAGTCAAATAGTCAATACTCTCTTGCTTAATTTTTATACCATATACTGCTTTGTAGCCAAAAAATATCGTAATTTTTTCTATTATAAGAGAAATCATATGCTGAATTTCTAATGCTTTACTGCCATTTGTTACTACTAGATGCAATACACCAGAATTTACATTCTGTGCATATGAGATCTTTTTCGGTTTTGTACACTCTGCTATTTCTTTCCCTACTATATTTCGCCAGTTTAAAATCAGACGTATTTCATTTTTGCTAATCTTATTTTTCATGCATTTTAATGCGTAATTTTCAATTATAGACTTTAACTTCTTTGGCCCGCTGTGTTTGAGCATTTTTCTGTTTTGTTTCTAGTATAACTAAATAAGTAAGGTTTACTACTACATTGGATTTCCTCAGTGCCAAATCCAAGTAGCTGACACTGGGATGACAACCCTCTAACTACTTTACAAACCTCTAGCCTCACACCATAAAAGCAGTATTTTTATGTAACAATCTACCTTAACGTAGCACTTGTTAAGTAAGTCGTTCCATTCAAAAATTTTTGTTTTGCCTCATAATTAACCTTATAGCTGTTTTAATTGTAATTGGTTAAATTATTATTAACTTGCTAGGCTAGATCCAAAAAATAGCATAATCAATATGCAAATTGTAATAGAAATCACGTTTGCGTATGGTTTATTGCTATGTGGTCAATCTTTCCTCAATCCAAGCTGCTTGAATGGCCTCGAGTATTTTCTCGTTACAGCGTTTTTCATCATCATCAAATTCCTCTAAACTCAAGACCTTTTTTTTAAGCTCAGTGAATCTGATATTAATTATATTCTCATCTGGAAATTTTTCCTCTAGAGCTTCTACAATATCTTCTATATCAAGCCATTTCATACTTTTTGTATTTATCTGCTAAGTTAAATTGGTGCCCATGGGGAGACTTGAACTCCCAAGGTCAAACCCACGGATTTTAAGTCCGCTGCGTCTACCGATTTCGCCACACGGGCTTTTTTTTATCTATCTAGAGTAAAACTCTACTACTAAATTGACTTCCATGTCTGCTGAATAAGGAACCTCAGAATATTGAGGTGACCTCAAATACTTCACTGAATGCTCTTTACTATCTGCTTCTAAATAATCCGGAGCCTTGCGCTCTTGTTTTTGTTCAGCCTCTACTACTACAGGAATTTTTGCTGCCCTTTCTCTTATTTTTATTATATCACCTGGCTTCACTCGATAACTCGATATGTTAACCACCTTATCATTAACTGTAACGTGCTTATGAGATATGAGCTGCTTTGCTGAGTAAATTGTTGGAACAAGACCAGAGTGGTATAAAACAGAACTTAATCTCGATTCTAAGATACCGATCAAATTATCAGCCGTATAACCCTTTCTGTTATAAGCATCTAAAAATGTACGTCTGAGCTGCTTACTTGAAATCGCATAGTAAAACTTAAATTTCTTATGCGCAGCAAACTGCTTACCAAAGTCGGATAACTTCTTGAATCCAAGAATACCATGTTGACCTGGAGGGTATTTCCTTTTGTTTACTGGGTCTTTAGCTCTACCCCATAAATTTACACCAAGTCTACGGCTAATCCTATACTTTCTAGTGATAACAGTTGTCATATAAAAACTCTCACGATTTAACTTTAGATTATTAAGGATTTTAGCACTCAGTGTCAACTTGTTTTTGCTGATATAATCTTTTATACTTTATTTTTAAGTTTTTCTATGAATCATCTACCTTTGGAATCTATGGCAAACGCCATCCGTTTTTTATCAATTGATGCAGTACAAAAAGCAAACTCTGGACACCCAGGTATGCCACTTGGCATGGCAGATGTTGCAACTATTTTGTTTGCTAAATATCTGAATCATAATCCTGATGATTCTAAATGGTTCAATAGAGATCGCTTTGTTTTATCAAACGGTCATGGGTCAATGTTACTATACTCAATATTATATTTGACAGGTTATACTAGCATAGATGAGCTAAAAAACTTCAGGCAAATGGGATCCAAGACCCCAGGTCATCCAGAGTTTGGCTTGACTTCCGGGGTAGAAGCAACAACAGGCCCGCTCGGTCAGGGGTTTGCCGCTGCTGTTGGCATGGCACTTGCTGAATCAATCCTTAAAAAGCAATTCAGAATCAATCACTACACTTACGTAATGCTAGGGGATGGCTGTCTTATGGAAGGAATAAGCCATGAAGCAGCATCACTTGCTGGGCATCTTAAATTGAATAAATTAATAGCCCTTTTTGATGATAATGATATCTCTATAGATGGCGCTACTTGCCTTTCCTGCTCTGATGATGTAGAGAAACGCTTCTTAGCGTATGGATGGAATGTTGACAAAATTGATGGCCATGATTTTGATGCCATATCCCTGGCAATAGAGCGAGCACAAAAATCAGAAAAGCCATCGCTTATTTGCTGCAAAACCATTATCGGAAAATTTTCAAGCCGTGCTGGCACATCCTCTGCTCATAGTGGTGCTTTTTCGGAGGAAGACATCAAACAGATGAGAGAGAAATTAAACTGGAATTATGAACCATTTCATGTACCAGAAGATGTAAGAAATGCTTGGATGAAGACAGTTGAAAGAGCAAGGCAAAACTACACGATGTCATTCCAGCGCGTGACGCTGGAATCCAGGAAAGAAGGAAAAGAATGGATCCCAGTGTCAAGCACTGGGATGACAAGAGAGAGTACTGAGATGACAAAGAGTGGGACTAGGATGACAGAGGAGTTTCAAAGAAGACTCGATAAGCATTCACCAGATTCAGTGTCATTCCAGTGCGTGACACTGGAATCCAGTGAAAATAAAGAACTGCAAAGAAGACTTGCGAAACGTTTACCAGATAATATCGATAGTGTTTTTGCTGGTCTAAAGAAACAAATATGTGAGCTAATGCCAAGTGAAGCTACTCGATCTTCTTTTGGCAGGGTGATGGAGCTTTTAGCACAACATATGCCAGAACTAGTTGGCGGTTCTGCTGATCTTACTGGGTCAAATTGCACTAAATATGAGCACATGCAGGTAATAGATAGTAATAATTATAGTGGTTCTTATGTCCACTATGGAGTGAGAGAACACGCTATGGCAGCATGTATGAATGGCATGGCTCTTCACGGCGCGATTCTTCCTTATGGTGGCACTTTTTTGGTATTTTCCGACTATTGCCGCCCTGCTATACGTCTTTCAGCTTTGATGAAACAGCAGGTTATCTATGTAATGACTCATGATTCAATTGGAGTAGGAGAAGATGGCCCAACTCACCAACCAATAGAGCATTTAGCTTCTTTGCGCGCTATACCAAATTTGTATATTTTTAGGCCAGCCGATGCAGTTGAAACTCTAGAGTGTGTTAGCATTGCACTCGAAAAAAAAGAGTCACCCGCACTGTTTGCGCTCTCAAGGCAAAATGTCAATTACATGCGCAAATTCTATTTTGATATCGATCAATCTACTAATCTATCGAAGTTTGGTGCATATATTTTGTGTGAATGTTCAAAAGAATTAAAAGTGACAATATTTGCTACGGGGTCCGAGGTTGAAATTGCAGTTGAGGCAAGGGAGAAATTGCAGGAAAAGGGTATAGGTACAAGGGTTGTTTCTATGCCATGCTGGAGGCTTTTTGATGAGCAAAGTGATGAATATAAAGCGGCGATATTAAATAATGACAGCATCAAAGTTGCAATTGAAGCCGGAAGTGAAATGGGTTGGCATAAATATATAGGTTCAAACGGTATATTTATTGGCATGAAAAGCTTTGGAGAATCAGCATCTTATAAAGCACTCTATAAGCATTTTAATATCAGCGCTGATCATGTGGTAAAATGTGTGTGTGAGAAACTGGTTTACATTCAGTAGACCTCTTGCATAACCATATGAAAGCCCTCTCTTCTTTGTCATTCCAGTGCGTGACGTTATTTCCATCCAAGATGGTGTCATCCAAATAGCTGACACTGGTTCCCTTATGACGGCAGTGCCCAGAGGTGTCATCCCAGTGCTTGACACTGGGATCCAGTTTTCTTTACAAATTCACCAAAAGTGCTTCATTCTATAACGCAAAACCCATACTCACCAGACCCAATGCATTACTTGCAATTAAGTTTCCTGGATCCCAGTGTCAAGCACTGGGATGACACCCTTCCTTGTAGAGATCTCTTGCGTTATCCTACTCATCTATTCTCGTTGCATCGTAATCGCAACTACTACTCTCTCCTTCGTATCTAGCATCGGTTTGTGATGTAGATTCGTCAGTGTCAGACCCAAACAACCATGAAAAAAAACCACCAAAAAATGATGCAATTAATGAAAAAGGCTTCATAAGTATACTAAACAAACTACCAAAAAAAGAGCTCGGCTGTTCTTCTGTTTGTGCAGGTTCTGTGGGAGCAACAGCCTTCACACCTTCAGCTTTTATATCAGTTCCTTTTTCTGCACTGATGGTGTTGGTTTTTTCCTCTTCTTTCTTGTTATTGTCTGATTGTGGTTCAGTATTATCTGAATCTTGTCCTATAATATCTGATCCTGGTTGAACATTACCTTCTTGCTTTTCTTTTTCAGCATCTTCCTCTTGATCCCCTTCACTATCTGTCGATGATTCATCTACTGGATCAGTTTTTTCTGCGGCTTTTTTTAATAGAGCTTTTATTTCTCCGTTAGTAGTTGAATCTAAAGGAGTATTTCCATATTTATCTTGTGCATCAACATTTGCTTCTGCGTTTATTAGAGCTTCTACCACTTCTTTATGGTCATTTGCAACAGCTAAATGTAGAGGAGTCCTACCACGATTATCTACTACATCAACCTTCGCCTCTTTATTTAATAGCATTTCCACCATAGCTCCTCTGCCATATTTTGCAGCTAAATGTAAAGGAGTCTTTCCATCTATATTTTGTAAATTAACATTGATACTTTCTACTTCCAGTAGATAGTCCAATTCACGTATCTCCATCGTTTTCTTTTTTAAAAACAAATGCAAAGGGGTATCTTTATTATTATCTGTTAGATTAACATTGATGCCTTTTTTGTCCAGTAGAGTGCGGAATTTATCTCTATCTATATCTAGGTCTATTTTTTGAAGAATTAAATGTAAAGGGGTTTCTCCTGCACTATTTTGTGCATTAACGTCCGCTCCTTTATCAAGTAGAAATTCTACTATCTTTTCTGTATCTTTATATCCACTTTTAGCAGCCCAATGTAAAGGGGTACTTAGATCACCACTTTTTGCGTCAACCTTTGCTCCTTTATTGAATAGAAATTCTACTACATCTTTATGTCCATATTTAGCAGCAAAATGTAAAGGGGTACTTAGACTATCACTTTCTGCATCAACCTTTGCTCCTTTATTGAATAGAAATTCTGCTACATCTTTATGGCCATTTTGAGCAGCCAAATGTAAAGGGGTCTCTTCAAATTCATTTCCTGCATCAACCTTTGCTCCTTTACTGAATAGAAATTCTACTACATCTTTATGGCCATTTTGAGCAGCCAAATGTAAAGGGGTACTTAGACTATCACTTTCTGCATCAACCTTTGCTCCTTTACTGAATAGAAATTCTGCTACATCTTTATGGCCATTTTGAGCAGCCAAATGTAAAGGGGTCTCTTCAAATTCATTTCCTGCATCAACCTTTGCTCCTTTACTGAATAGAAGTTCTACTACATCTTTATGGCCATTTTGAGCAGCCAAATGTAAAGGAGTATTTCCACCTTTAGCTATTGCATTAACCTGTGCTTTTCCTTCCCCATTCAACAGATTTTCTACATCATCAATATTACCGCTTTTAGCAGCTTCAAGCAGTTTATCATTGGCCTCTTTTACGCTTTGCAATAGATTTTGTATTCCTTCATCAGTGGCTAAATCGAAAGGAGTCTGTCCTTTATCATTTTTTGCATTAACATTTGCTTCTTTCTTTAATAGGTCTTCTAATGCTTTCAAGTTGCCAAGTCTGGCAGCTAGATGTAGAGAAGACTTGCAATGTTCATCTTGTATTCTTAGAAATTTATCATACACATGGCGTACTTGAGCAGCGTCCAAAGTAATAAAATCTGCTCCATTGTCTAATAGAATTTTTGCTATATCAAGATGATCATTTTCAACAGCTAAATATAAAGAATTATTATCATTTGTATCTACTTCATTAACATCTGCTCCTTCGCTTATTAGGCGTTTTACTTCGTTAGTATCACCTCTTTTAGCAGCATTAATTAGAGCAACATTTATATCTCTGTTTGAATCACTCATCCCACACCTCTCTATAAAATTATATTATCATGGTAAAGTAGTTAATAATCTATGAGACGCAAGTGTTTTTCAGTATACTTGAGTAAGCTATATATAAGAACTGCAACTGTAGAGCATACTATTGTTAATAGTAAATTTGGTAAAATACCATAGCGAAAAAATTTTCCTACTATATATATTCCAATAGCTCCAAACATCATATTGCAAAATGAGAGGACTGCACTACCAAGCCCTATACCTTTGATCGTTTCTAAAGCAGAAGTTACGTTATTACTTATTATTAATGCAAGCCCAATATTGGCTGGAATCCAGGCAACTTGAAGAATTAATATATTTAACTTGTCCGCGAAATAAAAATATACCAATAAACTATCGGATATTATCGGTAACACCAAACCTATTATTAGCATTTTGCTAACCCCTACTTTTGGTACATACCTTCTATTAATTAAAGTTCCAATTATGTAAAATATGACTATGATCGATATGAGGTAGCCAAAATACTGTACTTCAATGCCCATTGATTCAAATATGAACGGGTAGTTAGCAACATATGCCCAAAGCCACATGAAAGTTAATCCATGAATGGTTGAAAACCCAAGGAAACGATAATTTCTAAATATTGATATATATTGTTTGAAGATATTAACAATCACATTAGTTGTATTTTTATTTACAGTGAGTGTTTCTTGTAACTTAAAGTAAATAAAAATAAGCATAGCAATTGCCGCAAGTGATATAATAAAAAACAAAAATTTCCAACTATACCCATGTGAAATTATATAACTGCCCACCACTGGAGCTATTCCAGGTGAGAGTGCCACTACCATATTTAACTTTGAAATTACTCTCGAGTATTCACTACCCGAGTACATATCCCTTATTGCTGCATACCCAACAACACCTGCAACACCAGCCCCTACTCCTTGTATGAAGCGAATTAGTATCAAGAGCGCAATACTGTCGGCTATATAACACATGACACTTGCCAAAGTAAAAATTGTCATACCAATCAGCATCATTGGACGCCTACCATAATGGTCTGACAATGGCCCATAAATTAATCCAGATACTGCAAATCCAACTAGATTCAAGCTAATTGTAAGCTGCACTACACTGCCTTCTACTTTAAAATAATTGGCAATGTTTGGTAGTGCAACTGAGTATAGGTCAGTTGCCATATCGACAATTGCTACAGACAATATCATAATAAGAGAGATGATATTTTGCGAAAGAGCTGTTTTCACTTAATGATTTACTGGATTAAATATACTTGATTATAATATATTTTTTTCATTAGTATATTAATTTAACTACTGAAATTAAGGGTAGCTATTCGAGAAAAGGAGTTTACTCAGTATTGGGCTTCAAAACCATATATGTAGCTCCACCAATTGCTAACGCAGATGTTGTAATTGCAGCAACTGCTCCCACTATAGGCAGAAATCCAGCTGTAAATACTGTTGCAAAGAGCGTTACCGCTACAGTTGCACCAAGTGCTGCTGTTGATCCACCACTAACAATACCCCACTTGGTCGCATCATATTCCTGTTGTTTTATTTCTGCAACCCTAAAAATCTGTACCAAATTTTCGTCTGTAGCTAACTCTCTTGGAGTTTTACCATCAATATCCTTCGATAAAGGATTTTTCCCCTCTTCCAGTAAAGATTCTACTATTTCTGTACAGTCATAAACAGCAGCTAGATGTAAAGGAGTACTACCTTTTAGTAACTTATGCGTTTTGCTTTCTACTACACATCTCACTAAATGCTCTAAGACTTCTTTCATTCTTGGCTCTTTTTCCATTAGGTACTTAACTATTTCTGTATGATTATTATAGAAAGCTATCTGTAAAGGAGTACCTCCATCCTTATTTACCGCACTCAAATCTGAACCTTTTTCCACTAAAAGTTTTACTATGTCTGTATGACCATTAGAAGCAGCTAAGTGCAAGGAAGTATTTCCTTCTTTATTCACCACACTAAGGTCTGATCCTTCTTCCATTAGAAATTTTACTGTGTCTGTATGACCATTAGAAGCAGCTAAGTGCAGGGAAGTATTTCCTTCTTTATTCACTACACTAAGGTCTGATCCTTTTTCCAACAGAAGTTTTACTATATCTGTATGACCATTGGAAGCAGCTAAGTGCAGGGGAGTATTTTTGTTTTGATCTTTTATATCAATATTTGCTCCTTCCTCTAACAGCAATTTTGTAACATTTGTATCTCCAAAATTCGCAGCAAAGTGTAATAACGTAAATTCTTTTGAGCTGTCTTTAAAAACATAATTTACATCAAACCCGCATTTTTTCCACTGATCATATTCATGCATCACGTGTTTTATACTATAACGTTCCTGTTCTAATTTTTTGAGCTCATTCTCATATTTCTCCAATTCTCTATCAAATCTTACTTCACTATCTTTCAAACTATTCTTATATTTCGTATACTCCCAATCATAATCCGGTGCATTGTATTCCGGTTTATCATTGAATTTACCATCACTGTATAGTCTCTTTAATAACTCACTATCGGACTGGTGTAACAAATTTATCTTCCTGTTGTAATCTTCACCTAATGACTGTATCTCTCTATTGTGGTCGTAATTCAGCAGCTGCATTCTATGGTGAATAGATTCACAGCATCCATTGATTTCACTTGACCTTCTTGAGTTATACTCTTGTAATTCATCTGCTATCGTTGTAACTATATCGTTGCTGTATATATTTGAGTTACGCTCTAACTCCTGTAATATTACCTCAAATTCGTTTTCTATAAAGCTTACCACACTATACCTCAAAATTAAAATGCATACTTAAACTATACATATATTTAACGAAAATGCAATAATTTTAATATCAAACAATAAAGTCAGTGGATTATGAATCTCTCTAAAAAAATCTTTTTGCTTTATTTTCTTAGAAAATGAGTGAAGATATCAGCTACATGTTTTTAGTAAAGCTATAAAAGCAGGAGTTTCAATATCTTGTCTTCAATTATTCAAGTTTAAGTTTAAATACTGAGCATCAATTATTCAGGACCTTCGCCTCCGTGTTATCCAATGAATCACCATAAGTCAAAAAAGTGGTAGTTTAACCAAATGAACATAAAAATGGAAAAACTACCGAATGGAATATTATATAAAAGAAAGAAATTGGAAACAAATTTTAGAGTTCATAAAAGGCATAAAAGGAATGCATAGTAAAGACGAAAACGTTTAAGAATATTCATAGAAGCAGTGTGGTATATGGCGCGAAGTGGTTGCCAATGGCGACTTTTGCCGAAAATCTATGGCAATTACAGAAGTATACACAAACGATTTAAGAGATGGTGCGAAAGGGGTATTTGGAAAAATTTATTGGAGTACACAAAACAAGAGCCAGATTTAGAAGCCGTCATAATCGACGGTACGATCATTAGAGCCCATCCATGTTCGGCTGGATATACAAAAGATTCAAAGGATCAAGAGGCTTTAGGGCGAAGTAAAGGTGGCTTTACGACTAAAATTCATGCACTTGTTGATGCATTGGGAAATCCTTTAGAATTTATACTTACTCCTGGCCAGAGGAATGAAATTACACAAGCTGAAGTATTAACAAAAAATGTCTATAACTCCATTGTAGTAGCTGATAAGGGTTATGACAGCAATGCTTTTGTGGTCAGCCTTGAAAACAGGAAATGTGAAATCGTAATTCCATCAAAAAGGAATCGAAAAGTGCAAAGATACTATGATGAGCATATTTATAAAGAACGTCATTTGATTGAGTGCTTTTTCGGTAAAATTAAAAATTTTAGGCGCATTTTTTCCAGATTTGACAAGACCGCAGAGGTTTACATGGGATTTCTAAATTTTGTTGGAGCTCTCATATGGCTTCTCTAAAATTTTGTCCACAGAGCCTAGCAGCTTACCAAAACGTAATACTATTACAAGCCCCTCATCGGTAGATTCCATTACATATCCGTAAGTAGACTGTTTATTTGTGCTTGCGATAGGCTTATAATCCTTATCGTTGTACGAAATAAAGAGTGTTGCTCCTTTCCAATCCTTTTCCTCATTAATTAAAGTAAAGCTTGCGCTATTACCTTTAATATACGGTAAATCTATCATTTCTATGATGGTTTTACTGATGTGAGAAGGAGGGTATTCCTTCAGCATAAGTGACCTTGTTGAAGGAAAAGAAAGCTTATATATGGAGCTGTCATAACCAACACCACTTACTTGAATGGACATGCTTTCAAATTTTGTTTTTATAATTCTCACCGTATGCTTTTTCTCACCATCTAAAATCGTTATTACATCACTTGGCACAAGCCATGCATATCTTATCGGCAGCTTGAAATTGTATATATTTCTCTCTTGCCACGAAGAATAAAGTAAAACCTCAGCGATATTTTGCGCCTCTCCCTCCTCCATAATGAGCGGTATTTCAACTGTTATAGCAGTGCCTTGCTTTGGCAACTCAGCATATTTAACATCAATTGGATAGCCAAAATTGCGGTTAAAGTAAACGATGTTAACTTTATTGTTTAAATCTAATTGACTGATATTAGCAAGTTTTGAATTGTTACTGAAAACCGTTTCACCAATTGGCATTACAGTTGTAACTCCCCTGCCCTTTTGGACAAATTTCAGTTTAGAGTCCTGTTCAACCACATCAAAAAAATAGCAACTTTGCAGCATTTTAATAATTGAACGTACGGGTTGCTGGTCGTTTATCACATACCCAGACAATAACCCTTTGACGTTGCTTGTATCAAACTGATCGCTTTTTAAACCTGCTCTTTGTAATAGATCCGATAAAACATCGGAAATATTAAGCTGTGAAAGCTTTCCCTGAATCCAATGTCCTGTCTGCCAATTATGGCAGTCAGTCCACATATCACACAAATTGGGGAAATAAGGAAATGGCCTTGCATCCCACGCCCAGAGAAACATTTTTTCTACCATTTCCGAGCTTTGCCACTTCTTTAGCGTTCCTTCAATTGCAATTTTTTGCGAAAGAAAGCTCACCTCTCCGTTTGAATATCGTGGATATTTGCTCTCTATGCTGCCTTTATCAACAAACACATTTGGCTCATTAGTGCAGCCGTTCATACTGGGAAATCCATATTCAGTAAACCATATTTTTTTCATTTTTGGTTGCCATTTTGTTTTACTACCGCCGGGGTTTATGTGAGTTTCACTCCACCATTTCTCTATATTTTTCCACGCATACCTGCTGTCGTTATACTTTACTTTTTCAGGCTCACTTTTTGAGTAATCATAGAAATAGTCATACCCCACTCCACTGCTCCAACCACCCATTACATCTTCCGCAGAATAGCCAAAAGGAGGCTCTGGCCCATCAGTCAGTGGAAAATAAGCATCTATGCCAACAACGTCGATGTACTGTGAAGACCACAGTTCATCCATATTATACCAACCATCATATGAGTGGTATTCGCTCCAATCCGCGGCGTAAGTTACTGTTACTTCTTTTCCAAGATCAAGTTTTATCTGCTTTGCAAGCTTAACTAGCTCTGCCACTGCAGGGTAATTACCTTTTTCATCTCTGATTTTGGTAAGTGCAACAAATTCAGAACCAATGATAAACCCTTCCACTTTAGTTTGTTTGGCAATGCTTGCATAATGCTCTATAAATTTGTTGTACTGATTCTTAAAAAAATCACTTATATCTTCAGGATTCCCGCTCAATCTTCCTCGCCACTCTTTATTTTCTGTGTCAAGCAAGGGCATTGGATAGAGCATCACCTTGTAGCCTCTGCTGTGTAGCTCTTCTATATATCTTATTAGCGCTGAATCACTAACTGTGCCACCATATCTTGGGTTTCCACTCGCATCTTTTGAAATTAGCTGAGCATCATCTCTGGTACTACTTCCTACTTGCCAATCATCAGGTAATATTGCGGAATCATCTTGAAATTCAACTGCAGGGTATATTTTACAATCTTTAATGTTCAGATCATTCACAAACCAATTGACTACTACCGATACCCACTCAACATTTGGTAAATCTCCCTTTAATTGATCCAAAGAAAGCACTGCATCGCTCTTTTTAGTGTGGTTGTTATGATTTACCCTTTGTGCCAGCCCATATGGGATATATTGGTTGCTGCTTACTTTCTCTTGCGCGATTTTCTTCTGTATTTTTGTATCATATACAAACTCTCCTGAGCCTGGTATTATATTGATATTCTCAATATTTTCTACTACTGAAAATCCGCTAGGCTTTAATATAGTCTGCACTTCAAATGTAAACACCGGAACGCGATTGTTATAGTCCGCTAGAGGAAAATTCTTGATGACCATATAAGATATTCCTCTGTAAGCTGGTACATCTCCTATGATTGCTGTCCAGTAAAAAATTCAAATTTTGTAAAATCTTTGAAAACCCAGTTGTTTTTAAGAGTATAGAAAATAGTTGTTAGAAACTTCCTAGCAGTTGCAATAATAGCCTTAGCAGCACCACGCTTTTTTTTCACATGCTCGTAAAAACTTCTCAAATAAGGGCTATAACGTATAGCAATCCAAGTACACTGCACTAAAGAAGTACGACCTATTTTTGGTCCACGTTTGGTAATCCTTCCAATTGTACACTGTTGATTAGATTGAGAAACTCGCGGTACAACTCCAAAATAAGCTGTAAGTTTTTCAGGATTACTAAAATTGTTAATATCACCAATTGTTGCAACAAAAACTGCTGCAGAAATTGCACCAATACCTTTAATGCTGATGAGACCATTAAATCCAGGAAGTTGTTTAGCAAAAGCTATAATTTCCTTTTCAAGTTTTTTGAGACTTTCTCGAATGACTTCCAGATTACTGTTAATCACTTCAATTTCGACCTTTTCTAAAAGCTCCCAATTATGCTTCTGAATAGAACGCTCAAATCCCACTTTAGTTGTAAGTACTTCCTTTTTAATCTTGATCCCGTGGTAATTAAAAAGACCATGCATTTTATTGATTAAAGATACCCGTGATTTTACTAACTGATCTCTTGTTTTAAGAAGAGAAGCTAACTGTTGGCATTGTTTGCTTTTGCATTTCGCTTCAGGTAGCATATCTTTGCTTAGAAAAAAAGCAATAGCTCTTGCATCGTGTTTGTCTGTTTTGTTCACAGAACGGCGAACAATTTCAAACTGTCCGGGAGCAATTATTACCACACGCTTAACGTAAGGTGACACTTCATCATAGAAGAAACAGCTATTACCTGTTGCCTCAAAAGCTACTTCATCTGTTTCTCGAAGATCTTTAATAAAATTATCTAAATCCTGTAAGCGAAATGTTTTAATATACTCTGGTTTTTCCTGTTCTAAATAACAAACAGTAAAACTATTAGTGTGTAAATCAACACCTATATAACGCATAAATTTTTCCTCTTATTGAATACTACAACATATCAGAGTAGAATATTACCGGTTGGTCCATTCTCCTATACGCGGTCACTAAATTTTATAGGCCGCACGATGGTTTTCGGTGGCAGGGGCGATTAATCTCCTTTACGAGGTCTTTTTCCTATATACTGCAAAAAGCAGAAAGGGCCTCAAAAAAATGTTCAATCTGCCACCTATCCACTCTGAGAAGTTATTATCTTCTCATGCTTCCAACCGAGCAATAACTATTCATACCACCTCCTTTAATAGATGATATGAATGGATCAGGATTTTGGTCTTCTGTACCGCGGTAAAAAGTATAATCTATTTCATCAAAGCTAAGTGATGTTGTATCTGCCCAGATTCTGTTTAATTTTTCTACTTTCCCCTTGCAGATCGCAATTGCAAGCGTTGCATAGTAATTATACTCAACATTCATACCTCTTCCAATTTTGCTTTTGGTGGTTATCGCCTCTTCTTTTATTGGCTGTGACCAAATAATGTTCCCTGCAATGCGAGCAGTACCATAGATAATCGGAATTGTCCTGCCGTAGGTTGAGGTTTGAACTTGCAGATTTTTTAGCCTCGCACCATGCGTTACTTTTTGCTCGGCATCAAGGCCGAACATTGCCCCATCTAGCTGTGCACCAAGAAGAACACCGAGCTCTGAACCGATAATTTGACCAATTGGCCCAAAAATTTGACCTAAAATTGACGATAAAATTATTGTGGACATGGTAATCCTCCTTTTTGTTTCTATAGCTAATGTAGGCTCTACTTCATGCCGCCGCGGATAGATCCCGCTAACAAGCAGCGGGATGACGAGCTTATCGTTATGCCGCCGCGAACCGTCATACCGCCGCGGTATCTCTTAGCATAGATTCCGCTAACTAGTAGCGGAATGACGAATTTGTCGTTTTACAGCCACTTGGATGACAATTTGCTACTAAATAACAGAAAAATCTGTCAAACCAGGAAGAAACTCTCCAATTTAAGTTTTTAGCAGTTTTTAAGTACAATTGTATAGGAGGTGCTTTTGCAGTTATAACCGAATTTTTCACTGGTGCCATAAGTGCCCGTTTTATAGCATGGTTTTGGGAGGAACGTTCGAACCATTGATGGAGCCATATTTTATGACTACCTCGTTTAGGAGATTGTATAATCTTAACCATTCCCAAGCTGAAGCGCTTCGTTGTTATAAACTATAGGAGCTACCATGAAAAAAGCAAAAAGTAAATTAGAGATAATGAATCCTAACGCAGCAGGAATAGATATCGGTTCATCTGTGCATTATGTATGTGTACCTGAAGAAAGAGATGAACAACGTGTACAAAAGTTTAGCTGCTTCACAGAAGATCTTCACAATATAGCAAAGTGGTTAAAGAAGTGTAAAGTTACTACAGTAGCTATGGAGTCAACAGGAGTATATTGGACTCCTTTGTTCCAAGTACTTGAATCGTATGGATTCGAAGTAAAACTGGCAAATGCAAGGCATGTAAAAAATGTACCTGGGAGAAAATCAGACGTCCAGGATTGCCAATGGCTACAACAACTACACAGTTATGGGTTAATCCAAGGATCGTTTAGGCCAGATGATCAAATGTGCATATTGCGTAGTTATGTTCGGCAACGTAAAAATCTTACAGAAAGTGCGACTACACATATTAATAGGATGCAAAAGGCGTTAGTACAAATGAATATTCAGTTACATAAAGTAATAAGCCATATAACAGGTGTTACTGGAATGCAAATTATTAAAGCTATAATCGAAGGTGAAAGAAATCCTAATAAATTAGCTGAATTAAGGGATGTGCGAATAAAGAGTGATAAATCGGCTATTGCCAAAGCACTAACAGGTGACTACAGAGAGGAACATTTATTTGCATTACAGCAGGAATTTGAACTATATAATGTTTATCAGGAAAAAATAGCAGAGTGTGACAAAAATATTGAAAACCACTATAAGACATTTGAAGCAAAATCTGACGAGAGTAAAGAGTTAAGCAAGGAAAGAAGTAAGTCTCGAAAAGATAAGCCAAACTTTGCCTTGCGTGAAGAATTGTATCGAGTAACCGGTATAGATTTTACTAAAATTCCTGGATTTGATGTACTAACTGTACAAGCTATTATTTCGGAAGTTGGTATTAACTACAGTAAATGGCGATCAGAAAAGCATTTTACTTCATGGTTGGGGCTAAGTCCTGCTAATAAGATTACAGGGGAAAAAGTATTTAGGACAAGAACTCGTGAGGTTATCAATCGTGCTGCAAATGCCTTTCGAATGGCTGCTTATGCCGTGGGAAAAAGTAAGAGTGCATTGGGTGCATATTATAGAAGATTAAAAAAGCAACTAGGATCCCCAAAAGCAATTACTGCTACAGCAAGGAAATTAGCGTGTATCTTCTATCAAATGTTGAGATACGGACAAAAGTATGTGGAAAAAGGAATGAACTATTACGAAACACGTTACAAAGAGAGAGTCGTAAAAAATTTGATCAAAAAGGCACGGGATTTTGGTTATATCTTGGTGCAACAGGAAGAGCTAGTTGAGGGAGTTTCTTAGGAGTTAAATCTCTAATCTGTATAGCTGCTGCTGTGGTTTTAATTCCGTGCATTATATTAAATCTAATAATTTCACTGATACCATTTCTTATTTTTCGAGCTATCAATAAAGACATGTTGAGTCAAAAAAACATAGAAGACAAACCAGTAAATAAAGTTGAGATAAGTAATGATGAAGAATATAACGAGCGCATTAAAGAAGAATTTAATAAGCTAGGGCAACAGGATAATATGGAGCGAAATCAATTGAATGCTGATTTACACCAACCACTAATGAGAAGTGGACTACATAATCAACCAAATATAGAGGTAATACCTCGAGTAGTAGAAGGTGTAGATGAGACTGTTATAGCAAAGGATATAAATAATGATGGTATACGAGATGGTGAAATGATGGTGCGAACAGTTGGAAATGATCGTAACTTCACTGCTTGTGGTGTTTTTACCGGAAATGCTATTAATTGACAAGAAGGCTTCGCTGCTGCTATGAGGCTTTCATGTAACATTGCTGAAGATGGAATGGATTTCCAACTTGGCGGCAGTATGCGCACTGGAACTGACAAAAAGCAGGCAATTAAACATCTTCAGCAAAGTGGATCAGCGCGAACTTTGCTATCTGGTGATAGTGGAATATTGTCTATAGAGCAGCTTGGTAGCTCACAACAAAAGTAGTAATTATTTCACCAGCGGCAAAGTGATACCATGCTGATTCATATATTTTCCTTTCATATCATCATATGATTTCTCACACTCACTTTCGCCGCTTAAAAATACGAATTGGCATGCGCCTTCATTAGCGTAAATTTTTCCAGGAAGTGGAGTGGTGTTTGAGAATTCGAGTGTGACATGACCTTCCCATCCAGGTTCTAAGGGAGTAACGTTTACTATAATTCCACACCTTGCGTAGGTTGATTTACCAACACAAATGACCAGTACATTTCTTGGTATACGAAAATATTCCACTGTGCTTGCAAGCACAAAGCTATTTGGTGGAATTATGCATACGTCTGTTTCTTTATCTATAAAACTATTCTCAGAGAAATTTTTAGGGTCCACGATGGCTGAATTAACGTTAGTAAAAATTTTAAATTTATTATCCACTCTTGCATCGTAACCATAAGATGATAGTCCGAAAGATATAACACCTTTGCTGCTTTTGTGATCCACAAAAGGCTCTATCATTCCAAAATTTTCAGCTTTTTCTCTTATCCATTTATCTGGCATAACTGCCATAATTGCCCCTTAAAGTTGTGTAATACTTACAATAATATAAAATAAAATTTAAATGTAAACTGTAGCTTTTGTCATGCAATTAAAGCTTTTCAGTTTGATTTTTTATTACAATAATTAGATTTATGTTCTTAGCTAAAAACAATGTTTAGAAATTTTCTCCTGATTTTTGTATTCGTATTATTCATGCCGCTGTCAAATGCTGATGCCAGGAAATACATCAGAATTGTTGGATCTTCAACCGTTTTTCCTTTCATCTCATTTGTAGCCGAGGAGTTCAATCGTGTATTCTCTTTTAAGACTCCAGTTGTGGAATCGATAGGAAGTGGATCAGGGTTCAAAATGTTTTGCTCAGGAATAGGGGAAGACACGCCAGACATCACCACTTCATCTCGCCCTATGAAGGAAGTAGAAAGAGAACTATGTAAAAGAAATAAAATTAATGAAGTGATAGAGATCATCATTGGCTATGATGGAATTATCATTGCAAATTCAAATCAAAGCCATAGATTTGATTTCACAAAGAAGGACTTATTTGAAACTTTATCTGCATATTCTCAAGAAAATGATAAATTAGTAAAAAATAATAAGAAGTTTTGGTCTGATGTAAATCAAGCCTTACCAAAAACAGAAATTGAGATTTATGGTCCACATCAAAATACAGGCACATACGAAACTTTGGTTAATTCTATTATGCTTGATCAATATTCATGCATGAACTCAAGAATTTTCAAAGAGAATTATAAAGATCAGGAAGAAAGAAAGAAAGCATGTGGTAATATAAGGGATGACGGAAGGTATATAGAAGTTGGAATTAATGAAAACATAATAATACAAAAATTGAAAAGTAACAAGAACGCTTTAGGGATATTTAGTTTTAGCTTTTTAATGAGGAATCAAGATAAAATACAAGGGAGCACAATTGCAGGAATTGAGCCAACTTACGAAAATATATCATCGGAAAAATATATATTAGCAAGACCTCTATACCTTTATATAAAGAAAGAACACCTGGATACTGTTGATGGATTAAGAGAATTCATAAAAGAAATTATAGATTCGATCAGCATTGAAAATGGGTACCTATATAGGCTTGGTCTAATCCCACTTTCAAGTGAAGATGCAAAGAAAACTTCAGCAAAAGTTTATGATATAACGTGACAGCAACACTTCTTTTATATTTTTTGTTCTAGCGTCCCAGCGCGGCGCGCTGGGATGACAATGGATTACTAATAGGCAATTTTTTCGTTTGCGTAACTAGAAACACCTTGGTCCGAGATTTTCGTATTTGGGCTTTCTGATTTCTCACAAAACTTATCAATACCAGCACCTATTAATATAACTGTTGCCAAAACTGTTAAAGCCAGTGCAACTGCAGGATACGCCAACATATAAGCTGCAATAGCACCAGCTGTGCACAGTCCAACAACACTTAGAGCAATCTTCCATTTGTGTTCACTCCAGAAGGTTGTATTGTTCTTTTCTGGGGTTTTGTTGCTACCATTTACTGGGAGTTGTTTGCCAGTAGAATCACTGTTTTGTTTCTTTTCTTCTGAAAGAGCTTCCAGAGTACTTATTATCTTTCCCATGTCTTCTTGATTTTTCTTTGGATAGCATTGATGGATCTTAGCCCACTCTAATAGAGTCATTCCACATGCCTCTATGAAGACTAGCTCCTGCTTCTATTAGAGCCTCAAATACCTTTAAATTGCCGCGTTCAACAGCCTTAACCATTGTATTATTTTCACCCGCTGTGCCAACATGAGTATTTACTTTTTTCATTAGAAGATCTACTATAGCTTTTGCATCTTTCTTACTACCATCCCATTCACTTTCAATAGCAACAGTGAAAGGATTTTCATCTCCAGCCGCTGTTAATAATGTGTGTTTAGATTTTGCTCCGTAATCATTAACAGTAGTAAACACATGATCTAAACTAAATTCCCCTTTTTCCCACTCTTTACATGCATCTGAATCTGATGGTAATTGACTTTTTATTGCTCCAATTACGTTATCCTGATTCAGACTTTCGTCAGAACTTATGGACTTTAATGCGTTGTATATTGCTGAAAACTGTTCATATTTCATATTTTACCTCTATTTTTTATAATAATCTTAATTATCACACATATTTACAAGTAAGTCAAGTATATTGTTAATAACTGTTAATAAAGGCCAACAAAGTGCTTGACGTTAGAGTAGCTTTTATGGCTTTGTATAGCGAGGAAATAACTCTATGAAAGGAGAGTAGACCAGCGGAACTTCCCCACCAGTCTCTCGCAGAACTGTACGGAAACCTCTCGGTTTATACAGCTCCCATTATTTAGCCCTTTGATCCTAACCCAAGTGTCCAATGATAGAAAATATTTGGAGACCTCTTTCTCACTTTTCCTAGAAATTGCTTTGCTAGTCTTCCATGATCTCGAAGTTTCTTATATTTGGTTCTGACCCATCTTATGAGGTATCTCTCTATATTTCTGAGAGATGTATACATCTCCGATTTATAAAACCTGCCATAGTACTGAAACCAGCCTCTGACTATTGGATCTATTTTCTTCGATATTTCCTCTAATGTGGTCCACGTAATCCGATGTATTCTCCATGACTTTATGGTTTTCTTGATCTTCTTCTTGGCTTTGTTGCTGATTGCAGGTAGAAATGAAACATAACAGTCCCCCTTCTTATTCTTTGCTCCTCTAGCTCTAAAGGTATAGCCCAAGAAATCAAAGTTTTGTGTAGGAAACTCATCTCTCCTATTACCATCCTTACAGTACACTATCTGTGTCTTTTCAGGATGTAACCTCAATTTACACTTAGCCAATCTTTCTTCGATCATTACTTTCATAAATTCTGCCTGTCTCTTAGTTCTGCAGTGCACTATCGCATCATCCACATACCTCTCAAATGGTACTGTCGGGTAGTTCTTTTTCATCCATATATCAAACACATGATGCATGAATATATTAGAGATGATTGGGCTAACTGAACCTCCTTGCGGAACTCCTTTATCCCTAACTACCTTACTGCCATCTGCTTGCTGAATGGGGGCTTTCATCCACCTCTCAACATACAGTATGACCCATTTGCAGTCTGTGTGTTTCTTGATAGCCTGCAGTGCTAAATCGTGGTCCAGATTGTCGAAAAATCCAGATATATCAAGATCTACTGTCCAATCATTTTTCCAACATCTCTTCCGTGCTGTATATACCGCATCCAATGCAGACTTATTTGGTCTATAACCATATGAATCCTCGTGAAATTTCGGCTCTACTATCGGTTCAAGATACATAGTAGCGGCTGTTTGTGCTACCCTGTCGGACACTGAAGGAACACATAAAGTTCTTTGTCCTCCCGTATCTTTCGGTATTGCAACAGCTTTTACTGGCTCGGGAAAATAACTTCCGGATGACATCCGATTCCATAGTTTGTACAAATTATCTTTTAGATTTTCCTCAAACTTTGTTATCGAGACCTCATCTACACCTGCAGCACCTTTATTTTTCGATACTTGTTTATAAGCTCTCCAAATAAGTTGCTTCGGTATATCAAAAGACTTTGTTTTATTCATTAATTCCTCCCATTACGGTTGACAAAATAATTAAAACTAAATAACTCAGCTCCTTCGCTCCATTTCCATTACAGAAACTTCTTCACTACTATGAGCTGATCCGCCCCTGTTTTTCGCATCGGTACTCTCATCCTCAGAGATCGGCTCTTTGGACTTCTTCCTTATCATCGAAACGACAGGTTCCCGTAGTTCCATGCAATAGCCTAAAATAGATTCACGCCACTTTTATGCCGGACGCCACCCACCCAGTAAACAAGCTCCCGGTAGATTTATCCCAGATTAACGACTACCCCCTGGTTTTGACGTCGTCTCTACGCTTTCGACACTTCATCAGTGGTTCACTTGCGTTCGTCTCTCTATTTCACACATGACACATAATTGTGCCTTTTCCATAACGCTCACTACCTTAGCTCTTTACCAAAGCAGCTTATGGCTGTTTGAAGCCTGCTCTTGCACACCGGCTCCGAGGGGCCCTCCCTCATCTATTGCACAGCTTCAACACTTCCCGTGTTTCTACGGCGCACTATCATCAACGTTTACAAACTTTACGTTCAATTGTATTTATTGTGGGAATATTCCTATTGTTATTTAGCTTAGCAATGCTTATTCCTGCTATTACTAATAAATGTCTCGGCTACGAATGGAAAAATTTTCTCGCTGGATTCATAATTACCTGCACATCTGGCGTAATTTTTATTTTACTCGGTAAATTAAATGGCATGCCGGCAATTTTTGCGATTACTAGTTGCACCTGGATTGCCTTGTCTTTGTTTGCAGCTATTCCTTTCTATTTTGATAATCTGAGCTATGTCGATGCATTATTTGAAACGATATCTGGCATCACAACCACAGGGGCAACTATATTTAATGATATTGAAAAACAATCTCCAGGAATACTGCTATGGAGAGCAATGCTACATGGCATAGGGGGTTTTGGTGTAATCACTTTAGGAATTGCAGTTTTTCCTATGTTTAAGATTCTCAGCCTAAATAATTTACTTTATTCTGAATATTCAGATGCTACAAAAAGGAAGTTGCCGAACACGCGAAGCGTAGTAATTCATATTACAGCAATATATTATGGCCTAATTTTGTTATGTATATTTTCCTATTATCTGGCTGGTATGCCACTGTTTGATGCAATATGTCACGGAATGTCCGCTGTATCGACTGGTGGATTTGCTAACTATAATGATTCTATAGGGCACTATAATAACCCTATGTTAGAAGTCATAACGATCATTTTTATGATTTTGGGTTCTCTGCCTTTTCTTAGCTATTTAAAAATTATAAGACGGTTAGACATTTGCCATGATGAACAGGTTTCTTACTTTGTAAGGGTAGCTATTGTTTCATCTTTATTTGCTTGTTTTTGGTTGTATCAAAATGTTGATTTAGGAGTGTCATTATCATTTAGATGCAGCATATTTACCATCACCTCCTTGATTACGTCAACTGGTTATGCAATCTGTAATCATATAGATTGGAGCTTCATTTCAGTCTTAGCTTTTTTTCTAACCTTTGTTGGTGGATGTAGTGGTTCTTCAAGTGGTGGCATCAAAATCTTTCGTTTGATCATTTTTCTAAAGTCTATAGGAAATCACTTTCGCCTTTTATTAAACCCAGGTGCAGGTAATATGGTAAAATTCAACGGAAAAACCCTGGAGAATGATGAAGTTCACTCTGTCTTTATATTTTTTGCAATTTTCATGTTAACGTTTACCATTTCATCAATAGTGATGTCTTACTTAAGCAATGCAGACTTTATAACTAGCATCAGCTCAGTCTCTGCAACGCTTACAAATTCTGGCCCGGGATTTAGTAATTTAATAGGCCCTTCAGGTAACTATTCTTCTTTCAGTAATGAAGTAAAATTATTTTTGTCGTTTTTGATGCTGCTTGGTAGACTTAAAATATTGCCAATCTATTTTTGTATAGGCAATTTATTCTTATTTAATAGAAAGAAATAGTTGGTGAAGTTGTGAAATTTGATATTATAGCTAAACTGACTTACGACAATTTGAAAAACCGTCATTCCGCTACTTGTTAGCGGAATCTATGCCGAGATACCGCGGCGGTATAGCTATAGATAGTATTAGCTATTTAATAAAAAGATCATAGCTAAACCAAGAAATATAAAAGCTGAGAGAATATCAGTTGTTGCCGATGTTAGGATTGAAGAAGAAACGGCAGGGTCAGACTTTAAACGGTGAAGCATTATAGGAATGAAAGTTCCGATGAACGTTGCAATAATTGACATCATAATCATGGAGACCACAAAAATCATCTCCACTTTGAAATTGTGAAATCTTATTGCTAATACTACGAGTGAAATGGTAGATAAAATTACCCCGTTTATAAGACCTATTAAAAATTCTTTCATCAGTACTCTTTTGCATTTTGCTCAGTTAGATATTTTGTTGCGATTGCCCGGATGGTTAGCGTTACTGTTTGGGATCCTGCATTTCCGCTCATTGATGCAATTATCGGCATGATTATTGGCAGTACTATAAAGCTTTTTATTACATCATCGAAAAAGCCAACTACTATGGAACACATTGTTGCAGCTAAGAGGTTAAACAGTAACCAAGGTAGCCTTTTAATTATAGTTTTATGTATAGGGGCATTTATATCGGCTTTAGAAGATACACCGCTTATTTTGAGTACATCCTCTTCTGTTTCTTGTTGAACAACTTTTATCACATCTTCAATTAAGATCACACCAATAATTTTACCATTCTTATTTACTACCGGAGCCGATAATAGAGAGTAATCTTTAAATATTCTTGCTACTTCCTCTTGGTCTATTCCAGTTTTAATGATTTTTATGTCATGATCCATTATCTCTTTTATTATTGTGTCTCCTGAGTGAGATATTACCTTATTTAAATTAACACTGCCTATAGGCTCTAATTTTGAGTTGATAATGAATATCTGGTGAAATTTTTCTGGTATTTTTTTATAGTTGCACACAAATTCTGTCAGTTGATTTATTGTCCAATAATATGGAGCTATAACCATATCTTTATGTATTAACCTTCCTGCACTTTCTTCTGGGTATGATAGCAACTCCTCTACTGATTTCTGAGTCTTGCTGGGCAAATAGTAAAGTATATTTTCTACAGACTTTCTATCTAAATCTTTCACTATGGTTACTATATCTTCTACATCAAGGAGCATTAGTAACTTTGCTGTATTTTCTATTCCCAATGTTTCTATGATCTCTACTTGTAAATCTGGCACTACATGCACTAGGGCATCACTTAACAAATGTTGATCGAGGATATTAACTAATTTCTCCCTGTGATCACTGATTGAAGTAGATAAAAAATAAGCTAACTGAACGCTATCTATCGTTTTTACAATATTACGAACATTCTCTAGCTCCTCGTTATCAAGTGACTCTATTAAGTCATCAATAGCCTTTTTGTCTAAACCATAATGGGAACTTATTTCAATATTCATTACTTTACCTTGTTTTTTAATAAATATACGCGCTTGATTTCCTTAAACATTAAAGTATAATGAAATTATTTAAATTAACTATCATATGGTTAAATTTCTATTTTGTTTACTGTTATTGTTATTGATAGTAAATATATTAAAATCTAAAGTATAATGAAAACTTATCCAGAAATTCTTGAACACTTTCAAAGCTTAAATAAAAGTATTTCTCTTATCAGGAGGTGTCTTTGACATAGAAAAATTAAAGTTGCGTCTTGAAGAGCTTGACTCCCAAGCGTCGAATGATGACCTATGGCAAGATAACCAAAAAGCACAAGAAGTTTTAAAAGAACGTTCTAAAATTAAGAATGACGTAGAGTCGTTTTTAAAACTGGAAAGCGATTACAACGATGCCATCAGCTTAATGAAGTCTGCTATTGATGAAAATGATGAAGAATCTTTCTCTGAAGTTGAAAATGAATTAGCTAAGCTAGAGAAATTAATCAAGTGTAAAGAAACAGAGTCCTTATTTACTGGTGAAGCAGATAATAATAACTGCTTTTTAGAAATCCACTCAGGAGCTGGCGGAACCGAGAGCAATGATTGGGCTGAAATGCTGATGCGCATGTATATAAGGTGGGCAGAAATTTATCACAACTTTAAAGTTGAAGTTGTAGAAAAATTAGAAGGAGAGTCAGTTGGTATAAAGTCTGCAATGATAAAAATCGTTGGAGAAAAAGCTTATGGGTGGGCAAAAAGTGAAAGTGGAATTCACAGGCTGGTTAGAATATCGCCGTTTGATGCAAATGGTAAACGTCATACCAGTTTTGCAAGTGTAGGAGTAACTCCAGTGATCGAAGATTCAATTGATATTGCTGTGGATGAAAAGGATCTAAAGATCGATACCTACCGAGCTTCTGGAGCAGGCGGTCAGCACGTGAACAAGACTGAAAGTGCGGTACGCATTACGCATATTCCAACTGGTGTTGTAGTTCAATGCCAAAATGGTCGTTCTCAACACAGAAATAAAGATGAGGCGTTAAAATTACTTAAAGGCCGTTTATACCAAATTGAACTGGAAAAGAAAGAACAAAAGATGGCTGAAGAATATGGTAAAAAATGCGATATAGGTTGGGGCAATCAGATCAGATCGTACGTCATGCATCCATATCAAATGGTGAAGGATTTAAGAACCGGACATGAAGTGGGTAATATAAATTCTGTTTTTGATGGTAATATAGACTGTTTCATAGTTAGTGTGCTGACTAAGCAAAATTAGGGTTGACTTTCTTGCCATAATATATGATAATTAAAATATTGTTAAAGTAGGAGTAAAGTTATGACAATGAAATATAAGCAATGGAAAGAAATATTAAGTGCAATTGATGCTGACAAAAATTTAAGTAAAGATAACGTAATTGAGAAGATAAAAGAGAAATTATCACAATATTCAGATGAATATAAAGAGTGGGATAAGGCTAGTTTTAATGTAAATCACCTGTTTCACGCTGTTAATGAGCCCGATAATCCATTTCTTCGGGAGGATGATAAGTGTACATTATTACATTTAGCTGCTCGTAATAACCTAGAAAATATAACGGAAGCTCTACTGGGAGTAGAGGGAATTGATGTTAATGCAGCAGATGGACTGCCTGTATGGACTCCTTTACATTACGCTGCTCGATTTAACAGTGAAAAAGTAATAGATATTCTACTAAAGGCGGAAAAAATAAATATCAATGCAGAGAGTTGTGGAAAGTGTACTCCTTTGCATATAGCTGCTCACTATGACAGTGGGAAAGCAATAGACACTTTGCTAAAAGCAAAAGACATTGATGTTAATGTAAAAAATCAAGATGATGAGACCCCTTTACATTGTGCTGCTCAGTTCGATCATAAAGAGGCAATAAGTGCTCTACTGAAAGCAAAAGACATTAACGTTAATGCGAAAAATAACAGAGGTAAAACCCCGGGAGACTTAGCTGTAGATGATGAAATAAAGAGGCTTCTGAGAAAGGCAGAAGAAGAACAACTTAGTAGAAGGCAAAACCAAAGCAACTTACCAGAAAATAGCGCTGACAACAGTGATAATAAAAACGTAATTTTAGAAAAATCTACATCAGCAGTTAAAGTCGACTCTTCAATTGAACATACACAACCTACATCAGCGGCTAAAAAAGGAGTTTTTGCCGGCTGTGTAACTGCAGCACTCAGTACTGCTGTAGCAGTGGCACTTTTTGCAACCGGGACAGTTGCAGTTGAATTGATGTCCGTAATGATAGCAGTAGCTGCAGTTACAATAGTAGCGCTAGCAGTTGGTGGTATTACATATAGCATATTAAAACCTAGTACTAAAATGGATGAAACGAAAAAAGCGCAAAACGTAAATGGGCAGGAAGTATCTCCTAATTAATTCCAATTTTGGGATCTCTTATTCCATTTTATCAACAGTTTGTTTTGCAGTATCAAACAATTTTAATCCTATAATCCCGAATGTAACTAAAATAAAGCATATTACTTCGAATAAATTAACTGGTTCATTAAATAGGTAAACTCCAAGTATCGAAGCTCCTATAGCACCTACTCCAGTCCAAATTGCATAGCATACTCCGATAGGTATAGAACGTATAGCGAGCGAAAGTAAATACGTACTAAGAGCCATGGAGAATATGCTAATTATTGATGGTACGAGATGAGTAAATCCACAACTATGCTTAAGTGTTATGACCCAGAACACTTCAATTAGTGACGATAAGAGTAAATATATCCAATTCATGCATAAATTTTTAGGTTTAAATAGAGAGCTTTAGCCCTATGGTTCCTATTACAATTAAAATGATACATAAAACTTGAGATAAATTAATATTCTCTGTGAAAGCGGTTGCACCAATTATAGTTATTCCAATTGTGCATATTCCAGAGGAAACTGCATAGCATACTCTAATAGGTAGAAAGCATGCTGCAAGAGATAAAAAGTAAATGCTAATGATCATAATTACCAATGTTGCAATCGAAGGCACAACTTTAGTAAAACTGTTACTAAACTTTAACGTTACAGCCCACAGTATCTCTAGGATACTAGACAGCAACAAATATAACCAGCACATTTTCGTAACATTTCAATCTTGTATTGTAACAGAAATTGTTAGCTAAGGCTATGCTAAAGTGCAATAGATCTCTCTTTCGAAATTGCTTTGAAAGCCAATATATTAAACTTAAAATAACATTCTAAAAAACTTTTCTATGAAATTCAATTCCTGTACGTCATTTGCTGCATAAAGAGGTGTAGTTTGTTGCTCAATACCTGGTATTTCTACAAAAACTTTGCCCACTTCTTGACCTTTTTTAATGGGTGCAGGTATCATATCTTTATATTCAATACGCACCTTAATTTGGTCGTGCAATTTGCGGTTGTAAGTCATGGCAACATCGTTTGCAACTGTAATAGGCACTTTTTTATCTTTTCCATAGAGAACATTTACTTCCTCAACTACACTGTCTTTAGCAAATATTTTCTTAGTATTAAAATGATTTAAGGAGTATTGTATCAGTCTTTTTGCTTCTTCTATTCGCCCTTTCTCAGTGTCTAAACCATTTACGACAGCAAAAATTCTCCTATCATTTCGTTTTGCAGATGCTACAATGCCATAACCACCAGCATTCGTATAACCGGTTTTTAAGCCGTCAACCCCAATGTCGTGAAAAAGTAGAAGATTTTTATTCTTTTGTGCAATTTCGTTATATGTCAAATATTGTTCAGAAAATAAATCGTAATATTCAGGAAAATCAGTGAAAATCCTTTTTGCCAGCATTACCAAGTCTTTTGCGCTCATAAAATGATCTCCATCTGGCCACCCGCTTGAGTTGACAAAATGACTGTCATTCAGGTTCAAATTTTGTGCAACCTCATTCATTTCAGCCACAAAATTCTCTTCTGATCCTGCAATACCTTCGGCTAGTGTTATGCAGGCATCATTACCTGAGACTATTGTAATTCCTTCGAGTAATTCCCTCACCGTAACGGATTGACCTTCTTTTAAAAACATAGAAGAGCCTTTTCTTTCCCACGCTTTTCTGCTTACTCGAAATTTATCCTCCATATTTATTATTCCAGCTTTTAGATAATCGAAGGCTATATATAAAGTCATTAACTTACTCATTGAAGATGGGGCCATTTTTTCATCGGAATTATGGTCAAAAATAAGCGAGTCTGAAGCTAAATCTAAGACTACTGCTTGCTTTGCTTTGGTTCTAAACTGGTATGAGTATGAAGAAAAAGGAAGTATAAAAACTAATAGCAAAATTACCAATCTGCTTAACATATCTATAATTTTAAATTTACAGTGCACTAATTAATAGTATAATTTTACAGGGGCATTTCAATAGATCTCTTGTATAAAAATTCCTTGACAAACCTCGCCAGTCCTCTTATCATGAAAGTGAAGCTATTTATTTATCTTCGCAATCTCTGCAGTGGATTAATGACAAAAAACTTAATGTATTTGGCGTAAATCATGCTTAATTTTTTGCACTATGTGCACCTCATGTCTTTATAAAACTTCTAGGTTTCTACCTATATAAGCTGAAACGCGCTTATAAAGCGTTTAAGACAGTAAAAGACGTCAAATAGACAAGGGAGAATTTGAATACTAGCTACCCTGGGGTTTCTTTGCCTTTTTTTCCGCTCAGTAAATTTCTTAACGTTTATAATTTAGGTTAGTTGCATTTAAAAGCGGCTGAATCGTAGCGTTTAGAATAAAAAACGCCAATATTTTGAAGTACATATAAATAACTAGTCACCAACGGGGCTTCTTTTGCCTTTTTTTCATTTGGTAAATTTCTTAATGTTTATAGCTAAACGACAACCGTCATCCCGCTACTTGTTAGCGGGATCTATGCTAAGGAGATACCGCGGCGGTATGACGGTTCGTGGCGGTATATTCGTCATCCCGCTACTTGTTAGCGGGATCTATGCTAAGGAGATACCGCGGCGGTATGACGGTTCGTGGCGGTATGACGGTCTGCGGCGGAATGACGATAATCTCGTCATCCCGCTATGTGTTAGCAGATGAGATACCGCGGCGGTATGACGTTCTGCGGCGGTATTATAAGTTCGTCATCCCGCTACTTGTTAGCGGGATCTGCTGAGATACCGCGGCGGTATGAAGTAGAGCTCGCGTTAGCTACTTTCATGACACCATTTGCTGTCTTTAAAAATGAATGTTCTTACAATTGTACGTCATGCGCTTTATTAAATATTTTACTTAAAAATCTAATTTCTTATTATACAAGAGATAAGCAATTCATTAATGATGAAAGATTACAAAAAGGGGCATAGAAAGCGCCTAAGAGAGAAAATTATTTTAGATAATGGACAATCATTACTTGATTATGAAGTTTTAGAGCACATTTTATATTCAGCATACAGTAGAATTGATGTGAAACCGATAGCAAAGAGTTTGATAGAAAATTTTGGCAGTTTGAATAAAGTTTTTAATGCTGACCTGGAAGCACTGCAAAATGTTGATGGTGTCAGCAATACAGCAATATCTGCCATCTTTTGTGTGAAACAAGCCTTTGTTCGTTCTGCAAGAGAAGAAATAAAAAACCTGCCTGTAATCGATAACTGGGAAAAATTGCTTGATTATTTAAGAATAAGTATAGGAAGCCTCAATAAGGAAAATTTTCGCGTCATCTATATGAATAAAAAGTATCGTCTAATAGCGGAAGACCTGCAAAATATTGGTACAGTAGATCAAACTCCTCTTTATGTCAGAGAGATCATCAAGCGCGCACTTTTGATTGGTTCAACATCCATTGTAATATCTCACAATCATCCAAGCGGAGATACACAACCTTCAAATAGCGATATATCTCTCACTAGACAACTAGCAGAAGCTTGCCAAAGTATAGGAATAGAATTAATAGATCACATTATTATTACATTCAGTAGCTATTTTAGTTTCAAGGAAAATAGGTTGTTGTGAAAGCTTTCCGCTACGTGTTAGCGGCTAAAAGATACCGTGACGGGATGACGGTTCGCGGCGGGATGACGGTTAAGTATTCCGCTACTTGTTAGCGGATGAGATACCGCGGCGGTATGACGTTCTGCGGTGGTATAGTAATTCGTCATCCCGCTACTTGTTAGCGGCGCGGCGGTATGACGGTAAGTTTTATTGTGGCATGATGGTGTAGTATAATGTTGGTAAACCTCAATTGCTTTAGCCATAAACGATTAAGATGAAGTTATCATATATCTATATACTTACAAATAAAGCTAATAGCACATTATATATTGGTGTAACTGCAAATTTGATCAAGAGGATTTGGGAACACAAAAACAAAATTGTTTCAGGTTTTACATCAAGATATAATGTAAATAAACTTGTATATTTTGAAGAGTTTGAAGATATAAGTTTAGCTATTGCAAGAGAAAGGCGCCTGAAAGAATGGCCAAGGCAGTGGAAAATTAATTTGATCAATCAAAAGAATCCTAGCTGGGTTGACTTATATTACTTAGCTTTAAGATAGCTATGCTGAGATCCCGCTAACAAGTAGCGGGATGACGAGAAAGGAGCAGCAGGATAACGGTTGAGTAATTCGTCATTCCGCTACTTGTTAGCGGATGAGATACCGCGGCGGTATGACGGCTTGCGGTGGTATGACGTAGTAGCTATTTCTTGCAATCAAGTTTCGTTAAAAGTCAGATTGAATGGTTAAATCTTCCACCCAAATAACCACACACTCTACTTGCTTGTTTGGATATATTTCTTGTACTAAGGTTTTATAGGTCAGCATTTGCTTTTTTATTTCATTTAATAAGGAAACAGAAACGTTACGGTGTGATTTGTAGTCAATTATGATCGCTTTATCTTGCGTTATGCATAGCCTATCTAGTCGTACTAATACTGGTTCGCCATCGATTATTCCACTCAGTGCAATCTCTGATTTGCCTCCTAAGTCAAACAAATAGCCATATTTTTCATTAAAGGCCAATATTTTACTGTAAATTTCATCCTTATCTTCACTGGTGTTTATATTGTCAAGATATTTTCTGACCCAGTTTTTCCTCCTTTCTTTTTCTATCTTGGGCATATACTGCAATATGTTGTGGATTATTAAGCCTCTTGTATAACCATCTGTCATCCCAGTGCTTGACACTGGGATCCATTCTGCTCCTTCTTTTTCACTGGATTCCAGCGTCACGTGCTGAAATGATATCGAAGAGTGAGTAGCTGATGCTGGCTTTTCTTCTTTTTTACTGGATCCCAGTGTCAAGCACTGGGATGACAGGAAAGGGTGTTGAAATGACGAAAGAGGGCACTGGAATGACATTGATAGGTTTGGCGGAAGCGAAATCACTGGAACGTCAAAATAATCACGTTTTTTATAAATGTAAGGGTAGTTTGCGTTCACACATAGCACTTCAACTTTTTCTTTAAATATTGGCTGTAAGTATGCTTGTTTCTTTTCATACTGTTCTCCATATCTTGTGATTAGATCATACCAAGAGCCCTTTTGCACTGGCTCTTTACTTAAGATGTATAACTCATCTTCAGCACGTGTGAGTGCTACGTATAATAAACGCAAATATTCATTATAATCCTCTAGTTTTTTCTCTCTTTTTACTTGATCGCAATAAGCGTTATTGTTTTTTCCACACCAAAATGGCACTTCTGTTCCATCAAAGATAATGCTTTCACTGTTTCTTGGCACTGTGTTTGTATCAACCAAAAATACTATGGGAGCTTGCAGACCTTTTGATTTATGAATTGTCATTATTCGCACAGCATTGCGTTCTGATTGCATATCATTCTTAATCTCCGGGTTATTCTCCTTGATCCATTGAACAAATGCTTGAAGAGATGGGTTTTCAAATTGCAACACAAGGTTCATAAATTCGTCTAGAACCTCGAAGCACTCA
>CABEGB010000331.1:0-43787 GCA_901521435.1 Crematogaster levior
AAGAATTGTACGCATGGACGGACACAAATAGCGTATGTACAGAGGCGTTTATAATTAAATTAAATCTCAAAAATGATAGTACGCAACATAACTTTAATATACATGGATGAATTCGTAAAAAAATAATCTTTGATTTGGTAAAAACAGAAATTCAAAATTTTGAAAAAAAGTTGAAGAAACGGGGTTTTTGGAAAAGTGAAAAAAGAAAAATATTTTTTACATTATTTTATAATACTCATCAAGCCATTTAATACCCAGTTTGAATTTGTTTTCTATCTTTTTTAGTTTTGGAGATATTTGTTCTGAAAGAGAAAAATCGATTTTTTTCAAAGGGGGTGTTTCACCCCCTAAAAAGCCGTATGAGCACGTAAAAAAAACGTCTCCCTATTTTGATTTGGAGAATAACATATTAGAAGCTCACATCAAAATTAGAGGAAGACACTTCCGATTGTTTCCTTGTAAGAATATCGACATGGTGCATAGACCTTCCAGGTCTGTGTTCTATTGTGTAATCCAATTCTTCCAATAGAAGTGCCCATCTTGCAACACGAACATATAAGTCTTTTTTCTTTATTGTTAGGGCGAATGCCTAGCAATCAGTTACTATTTTGAAATTAATCCCGAGAAAGTAAACCAGTTTATTACACAAGTTGGTCTTCCAATTTGCATAATATACCGGATGAAATAACAATCTTTAACATTTCTTTGAAGCAATATAGCGCCATATCCCTGACTATTGGAGTATTTGGAATATACTGGAAGTTTTGTTTCCACACCGATACGATAAAGTAGTAATACGGGATTTTGACTCGATATAACCTTCAGATGCTGGAAAGCCTGTCTTTGCTCCTCATCGAATCAAAATTTAATTTTTTCTTTAAGTAAATTTGAAAGCGGTCGAGCAATCAAGGAATGAATTTTCTGAAATAGCTCGTAAGGCCTAAAAACTTTGGACTTGTTTAACATTTATAGGCATAGAAAAATTCATCACTCTCAGCGTTTTCTGTTTAGATAGTCGTATGAATCCATTCTCAATAACATGACCTAGGTATTCTATTCGACGTTGTAGGAAATAGAATTTATTTCATTTCACATTTAAATTATATATATATATGTATATATATATATATATATATATATATATATATATATATCTGTTGTATGTATTTTAAAATATCTTAATCATTTTTAAGGTCTTTAATTATTTTATAATATTTTTTTTATTATTTTCTCTAATCTATCCTATATTTATGCCTATATTAAATAAATAAATGTCTTCATGTGCAATTATTTAAAATTCCTACATGATTTCTGCCGCAGAAATCTCGCGTGTCGTCGGACAGCCGTCGCAGCGTTGCCACGTCTCGGTAGCACGTAATGTCTAATCTTCCGCGTTGAACTTTAATCTTGAACTTTAAAACGCAATATTTTGAAAACTGTGAAGCTAAACTTCCTGAAATTCAACTATAGTATAGTATAGTAACTATAATCCTTAATAACATATTAGTTTTTAAAAACTTTCCTAAATTTTGTTTCGACGCTATAGTTCAAAATATGCCTTTCACAACGATCTCTCCATAAGACTCAATGTTAAAACTCGCAACTTTGAGAATTTATATCTCGACTTCGGTGAAGCTGAGCCTTCTGAAATTTTGACATATTGTACATAATAATGTTATTTATACGTGGTAATTTTTTCAAAATATTCTTAAAATATTAAAAAATTGCCATAACCCCCTTAAATCGGAATGGGCACTAACACGAGAATAATGCACGCCACTTGTATTCGAATAATATATTAGGTGTACAAAAAAGTTCTGAGCTTTAGATTTAACCAAGCTTTAGATATAACCAAAATAACAATTTAAATTTTATATATCTTCTCGCCCTCTTGTGGTTTTAAAGTGTTGACATTTGGCCTTCTAAAATGCCATGGTTTGGCGTTTGATGCCCATAACCTCAAAAATCAGTAGTGTTCACGATGGCAATAACAAAAGAGCATATTCGATTTTCCATCCACTTCGCGTTTCATCTGAAGAAAATGTGCTGAAGTCACTGCAATGATTTGTGCTGCATATGGAGAGAACGCTGTAAGTCATACTACATGTAAAAGATGGTATCAAAAATTTTGCCAAGGAAATTTCAGTCTCAAAGATGAACCGCGTGCTGGACACCCTGAAAAGTTTGAAACGGACGAATTGCAAGCACTGCTGGACATAAATTCTGCGCAAACTGAAAAGGAGCTTGCAGAACAGCTTGGCGTTACGCAGCAAGCCATTTTCGTACGTTTATATACGATGGGAAAAGTTCAGAAAGAAGGCAGATGGGTTCCGCATGAATTGTCCGAAGACAACAAAAATCGACGGCGTGACACTGCACTCACTATCCTTTCAAAGTTCCGGAAAAAAGATTTTCTGCACAAAATCATTACAAGCGATAAAAAATGGATTCTTTATGATAACCCTAAACGTAGAAAATCATGGGTTGACCCTGGTCAATCTTCGACCAGTGTGGCCAGATTTGGCCCGGTTTTTTGCGCATGCGCGGCGATGGCGGGAACAGCCGTTACAGTGACGTATCATAACAAACATCACGCAACACGTTATGGCGCGATAGTTTTGGCGGGCAGCATTAGTGTTGTGATGTAGTGCAGTGAAAGTTCTGTTTGCCGTTTAAATGACAGTGACCAGCCACGATTAGGATTAAAGATTAGGACGTACATTGCAGTAAACAGGTAAGTTAATATTCGTGCAATAAATTCGTGCAATAAATTCATCAAGATGAATGTTGGTATTCTTTAGAATTTGTGCCAAATAAAATATTTATTTTCATTTACAACAAAATGTGTTTAAATTGCATATTATTTTTATATTCCCAACCCTTTTTAATTTATTTTTCATATATCAGCTTATCTTTTATATGTTATATGTAAATTGCATAATTCTTTTATATTTTATAATTACATTTTTTTATATATAAAGATTTGTTAATACTTTATTTTTTATATATAAAAATATATTATCCTTTACTCATTTTATTGATTTTTTTGAAAATAATAATTAATTTTTTTCATAGAGGGAATGGGTGCCACACGGCACCTCTTTTTGTCTATCTGAAACACGTCGCTGCGTTCGCCGCGTCGCAGCCATCGCACATGCGCAAAAAACCGGGCCAAATCTGGCCACACTGCCTTCGACATCGACGCCAAAGCCCAATATCCAAGAAGGTTTTGCTCTGTATCTGGTGGGATTGGAAAGGTGTGCTGTATTACGAGTTGTTACAACCGGGTGAAACAATCACGGCAGACCGCTACCAACAACAATTGACCAATTTGAGCGATGCATTAAAAGAAAAGAGGCCATTTACTGGCTAAGGACGTCGTAAAGTGATCTTGCTTCATGACAATGCTCGACCACATGTTGCGAAAGGGACTTAGGACCATATCTTTGCGTTAGGCTGGGAACTTCTCTCGCACGCGACGTATAGCCCAGACATGGCGCCTTCCGGTTACCACCTATTCCGGTCGCTGCAGTATCATTTGGCTGATACACATTTCGTGAGATTTGAAGACATACGAAAATGCATTGACTTTATCGCTTCGAAGTCGATGAGCTTTTATCGTCAAGGAATTCGCAAGCTACCCAAAAGATGACAAGAAATCGTTGATACAAACGGGGAATATTTCGCTGATTAATATTTTTTTGTTTGTTTTTTAATAAAGATTGAATTTTACAAAAAAAAGCTCAGAACTGTTTGGTACTCCTAATTATATATATTTCAATAAAATGCACATATAAACTCTTAGGATGCGATTACATGGTAGCGCGGTACGCGGTACGCGGTACGTGATAAAGGAACTAGGTAACCAGAACCGTGCCGCTTATATTTTTTCTCCCCTATTACATGGAGCGCGGTAAAGCGGCACGGGCTAGTTAGATGTAGTGACAAATTCACATTTGTATACATTTTTAAAAAATGTGTTAACTTATTTCTGCGTTAATTTTGTCGATACGCTTATCTTTCAACAAATCTATTAAATAATTGCATTTAAATTAATGAATTCCAATAAAAAATGCATACAAATGTGAATTTGTCACTAGCCCGTGCCGCTTTACCGCGCTGTTTCTGCTCCATGTAATAGGGGAGAAAAAATATAAGCGGCACGGTTCTGGTTACCTAGTTCCTTTACCACGTACCGCGTACCGCGTACCGCGCTACCATGTAATCGCACCCTTAGATGCGCTCTTTGTACGCTTCCAGCCTTCGCTCGTCGTCGTCGTCGTCGTTATTCTGTTCTTTTTGTGTTTATCCTTCCATTGTTGGTACTTCTGCATGTTTTTTGCGTTTTAAGCGGGCACACGATGCTTGTTTACCTGCTGGATTGCTAGCTTATCACTCTGGCTGATCTGCTGCATCCAATGTTAAAAAGAAAAAAAATGAGTCGGAAAAATCAAGAGACACGGTAGTGTCTTGTGCTAAGTCCGCGCAAGCACAAGACAGACACTACCGTGTCTTATTACGCGAGTCGGTCAGTTGAGAGCACTCAATATTTCTGGTTTTCATATATCCGCTCAACGGATCGACTTCTAAGTAGTCTCAATCGATAGAGCGGGGTCGAATATAATAAAAGTGTTTTTATTTTTGGGCTACATGCTCTATAAATTGAGTTATTACGACGCAAAGTCAAAAAGTGAAAAATATTAAGTAAGAAACGTCGTCGTCGTCGCAGGGTTGTCAGATTCTCTAGCACTCAAGTCGCCGTCAGAGACCTCTATGGTAGCCCAAAGTCGCCCAATCATACAAAATACAATTTTCTGCGCAAAATTTGAAAAAAATATTATGTATATAACGCATAGGGTGCGTTCCGTTTCACGCATATGCGCGCATTTATCTATAGTACACGTTACGTATACTATAGATCATGCGCGCATCATGCATGAAACGGAACGCAGCCATAGTGGTAATAGTTGTTAGAGATATCATATACAACATTACTGACCAACAGAAACTTCGAATATATCACCAATATATCACTAGGTCGCCAGCGTCTTCCGCTCTTTCTCTGTGTTTTACGCCGAATCTTATAGCGTTTTTGATGATACGGGACTTAAACGATCCAGGGTTGATTAATGACGTCATTGCAACCTCTTCACCAATGAAAGACTTGCATTCATAGTAAAATAGTGATTAATCAACACTGGATCGTTCAAATCCCATATAATCAAAAACACTATTAAACTCATAATGTGCGAAATTTAAAATTTGAGCTACGGCATTAAGAAGTATTGCATATAATCCAAATCGCATAATTTTTCTCCTTTTTTTATAGCGATAGCCCAAAATCGCTCAAATAAAAATCGCTTATCGCCCAATCGGCGATATATCGCCAAATCATATTTTTTGTCGCCGCGCGAGGCTCTCGAGTAGCCCAATTGGCGACTTATCGCTCAATCTGGCAACCCTGCGTCGTCGTCGACTGTAAAAACCTACGCTTGAGGCATTCGACACCAGATCGCGCTAGCGACGCTCTGGAAGTGTGATCGATCGTATAGTGTGATCGATAATCGATTGATATAGTAAGTTACGTCGATAAACGAAAGTTAGGTTATTAGCGACAACGATAGTGAAAAGTAAAGTGAAAATAGATAGTGAAAAATAGAATAATTTCTATATTATGACAAGGTGCAATAGTGAAAATTAATCTGTATCATGTTCTTTACAAATTATCGGATATATTAGAGATGAGAAAAAAGCAAGGTCCGAATTTATAGTCGTTTCTCAAATCTTGAGACGTAAGAATTTCTCAAATCTCAAGTTGTTTCTTTACATTGTGAGAGCTGATCTTGTCTACTTTATAATCTATGGTTCAAGAGAGAAAAGAAAGAGTACATAAGATTTTATCCATGAAGTAATATAAGGAGACCGAACTTCTTGGTCAGAGAATAGCAAAAGTGGACCCAAATTCCATCGTAAAAATGAGTTCGATATTTGGCCACTCGCGTCGCATGAACGTTAGTACTCCCATTTCTATTGGTTAATAATCACAGAACCAATAGAAATGGTAGTACTAACGTTCATGCGACGTCTTTGACTATAGAAATATGGACTGCTAGCCCCCCACTTTTTGCTGTATCCAAGATGTGTCACGCCGCCATCGACCAATTGAGGAATGCAGGAACTAAAATATGTATAACAGCAAGTTTCGAGATCGGTGAGTGATACACGCAGAGTAATGTAATAATTTTTTTATTTTATTATTTATACAATCATCACTGGTGCAGAGTGACCAAATTTACAACGAAACTGCGAATTGCAGATAATAATTTAAAAATGGTCGTATACTGTTTTGTACAAGGGTGCAAAACAACAAAATATAAATGTAAAACGGATAAAGAAAATAATCCTGTTTCTCCTGTGCCTATGTTTGGGTAAGTAAAAAAAGGCTAACCTCAAACGTATAATATATTAACGTTGCTGTAAAAAAATTTATATATAATCAATAATATTATATATTAATTAAGAAATAAATTAGAAAATAATTATTAATACTTAACATATTCATATTTTTACTTTTATTCTTATATAGATTTCCCAGTAATAAAATAGTACGGCAGAAGTGGATAAATGCTTTGTTAGAAAATCAAGAAAATGCAGAAAATCCACCAAAATGTAGCAGAATCTGTATAAAACATTTTGCGGATGACCAAATTGAAAAATTTGGCTTTACAAGTATTCGATTAAAGAAGGATGCTATTCCAACAATATTTCCGAATGTAGCGCAACAGAGGTAAAGTGTAAAAAAAAAATTTATGTATCAATTATTGATATGTAGTATATACTTTAATTTAAACTTTATACAGAATTGCAATTTAATATAATTAAAATTAATCAAAAAACAAATTTTTATGAGTGTATATCTTAATTTTTTTAAAGCAAATTCTGTAATTTATTAATTGTTTGTATAGAGAGAAAATCCATCAAGGATTCCATGTGGAAAAATTTATTCCGCATACTTCTTCCTCTGTAAAGAATGTCAATATGATCGAAACAACGTCTCAAAACATCAGTGAAGAAATAAAACTTATTCCACGAACTTCTTCTTCCGAAGAGAATGTCAATGTGATGGAAACAATGTCTCAAAACATTAGCGAAGAAATAAATTTATCATGTTCTTTTAATATAGAAGCTGAACATGAACAAATAGTCACCAGCAAAACAATTAGATATCTTGGAGATTTAAAAAGTGTTCAGTTAAACAACATGTCCCAAAATGATTTAATAAAAATTGTTAAAAAGTTTCAAGAAATTTTGATTAAAAAAAACAAAGTTATTAAACGTCTACAAACTAATCATAATCGCAAGAAAAAGAAAATTGAAAGTATAACAAAGTTGTTAGATGAATTAAGGAAGGAATATAATTTGTCTTCAAATTGTGCCGAATTATTAGAGGTAAATTAAAGTATATTTAATTAAACTATATGTATTGTGTAAAAGATAATTGGTGCTTATAAACTCAAGTAGTACAAATGTCTAAATACATTTAAAGAGATATTTGGGCTATGATATGTATGTGTGTGCATACTAGACTGTTTGAATCACTTTGATCTTATATTATACAATTGTCACTTTGATCATGTAGTCATAGAATTTTTTGTAAATAATATTACTTTTATAAATAATAATTATAAGTAAATAATGAATATAAATTAAAAATAATAAAGCTTTATAAATTACAATATAAATAGTATAAATAATAGTATAAATATATGCCATGCTAATGTTAAGTAATAAAGAAATGCGTACTCATAAATGTCTTTAAAACTTGTTATTATAATATTATAAATGTACATGTATATATAAATATATAAATATATATATATAATAATTATATGATTTATTGTATATATAATCTTATTAAATTATTTTTCTCTTTTTTCATGTTTCTAGAGTATTTCGGAGAATATTGATATTATTCGAGAAATTGAGACTGGAAAAAAAAACGGCAAATATTCGCAAGAATTACGTGTTTTTGCACTAACGTTAAACTTTTATAGTTCAAAAGCATATGAATACGTTAGAAAAACTTTTAAAAATAAATTACCAGCTCCATCCACTATTCGTGCTTGGTATAATAGTACAAATGGATTACCGGGATTGACTCAAGAATCAATAAATATATTGAAAAGAAGATGCGAAAATGCTGGTGAGCAGAAATTATATGCATGTTTGACTATGGATGAGATGGCTATCAGAAAACAAGTAGAATGGGATGATACAAATAAAAGATATATTGGTTATATTGATTATGGATATACAAATAAAAATCCTGAAAATTTGCCTTTAGCAAAGAATACATTAGTATATTTGTTAACCGGTATGAATCAAAGATGGAAGATACCAGTAGCATATTTTTTAGTTAATGGGCTTTCTTCTAATGAACTAGCCGAAATTACAAAGACTGTTCTTACTTTTATAAGTACATGTGGAGTTCAGATCATAGCTTTAACTTTGACGGACTTCCATCTAATATTAGTATGTGTAGACATTTAAATTCAAGTATTAATAATAATGAATATTTTTTTTTACATCCAACCGAAAAATATAAAATTTCAATATTTTTTGATGCAGCACACATGTTAAAATTAATTCGGAATACTTTCGCGTCAAAAAAAATGTTATATGATGGCGAAGGAAATGCCATAAATTGGGAATTTATTATCAAGCTTAATGAAATTCAACAAAAAGGTTGCTTTCATTTAGCTAATAAATTATCCTCTAAACATGTGCAATGGTTCAAAAATAAAATGAACGTAAAATTAGCTGCACAAACCTTAAGCGAAAGTTGTGCTGCAGCTTTGGAACAATTGCACGATAATGGTCATTTAGATTTTTCTGGATGTCTTGCCACTGCTAAATTTTGCAGAATAATTAATAATACTTTTGACTGTCTCAATTCCAGAAGTTTATATTCTATTAAATTTAAGAAGCCATTGTCAAAAAATAATATGAAAGAAATGTTTACATTTTTTAATGAATCTATTGAATATTTGTCGTTAATTAAATTAGAAATTAATGGACAGCTGGTGATTGAAACAAAATCTAAAACTGGGTTTTTGGGTTTTATTATAGATCTGAAGAATTTAAAAGTTATATTTTGTGATTATGTAGAAAAAGGATACATGAGATATATATTAACTTATAAGTTGTCACAGGATCATTTGGAAATGTTTTTTTCGTGTATTCGAGCGATGGGAGGCTATAATAATAACCCGAATGCTAAACAATTTATGGCTTCGTATAGACGCCTTTTACATCATAACGAAGTTACGTCATCATCACAAGGAAATTGTATTTCATTAGATAATACTTCTATCTTAAATGTTTCATCGAGACAAAAGTCTAACACAAATATTGAAAATAAAGATAAAGAAGATGAATATATTTTAACTGTCGATGATTTACCAATTTCACAAATAAGTAATGCTGCTAATAATGATGCAGTTATATATATAGCAGGATACGTTGAAAGAAAAATTTTAGATTCATTAAAATGTAACGTTTGTTATAATTTATTGAATAATAGTGAAGAAATGACGTCAACATTTATTGCTCGAAAAAGTTTCGGCTTTTTAAGATACCCTCGAAAAGATACATATATTTTGTTAAGTGCTGCGGAAAAAGTTTTTAATTTGTTTAAAATTAGTAATAAGTTAAATGATTTAAATACATATAAAAGATTAATTTCAAATACTGTAAGAAATATTAATATAAGTGCGTTATTTAAAAATTTTGATTTTCACATAGAGTTTATGGAAACATTTAATATTATGGACAACCATAAATTTATAATAATAAAATCAATTATTGAGTTGTTTTTTAAAGTTAAATTATATTTCTATGGTAAATATATAACTCTAAAAGAGCATAATGTGTTTGTTAGACATGATTTAACAAAAAGTATTCTTTTCAAAGGGCAATAATAACTTTTCTTATAAATTTTATGTTTGCAATGATATAGATAAGTGCAATTATATTTGTTTCATAAGTGCAATTATGTATGTTTTTTTTGTTTAAATACATATATCTTGTGTTTTTTATGTTTAAATACATATATCTTTTAAAACATTTTATAGATATGTATACTACTTTATTTTATTTATTATCCTGAAACTTTATTTTGAATCTATAATATTATTAAAGACTCTTTTACTAATATTTTTATACATACATACATATATATATATACATGTATAAAAACATTAGTATATATATATATATATATATATATATAATATTTGTAAAAATATTATTTTTAATATTTTATATCAATTAAAAAGTTATAATTTTACTTATTTCTCTTTTATTAGAATACAAAAACTTTGATAATAACACAGGGCCACAAAGGGAAAAACGGGTGGAGCATTTCAGAGCTCAGTACACCTTTATGTTTTTCGGGTCGCAGATTACGATGCTGGTGTCCGTTTGACCCCAGCACGTCTGGGTCAAGGTCAAATGAAGGTCAAACACCTTAGATGGGGATGTACAATTTTTTTGACACCGGATTCTGAAAGAGCGGAAAATTCTACGTCCGAATATGTTTTGACCTTTAGGCCAAAGTGACCTCCGAAGGTCATATAGAGGTCATCTGAAGGTGAAATCGTTTCCTTGATATTCTCGGCTGATTCTTTGATAAGTAGCTGATCTCGAGTCAGTTGACCTTATGTTTCTCGGGTCGCTGATTACGATGCTGGTGTCCGTTCGACCCCAGCTCGTCTGGGTCAAGGTCAGATGAAGGTCAAACACCTTAGATGGGGATGTACAATTTTTTTGACCCCGGGTTCTGAAAGAGCGAAAAATTTTACGTCCCAATATGGTTTGACCTTCAGGTCAAAGTGACCTCCGGAGGACATATGACTGTATAACCTTTTCGTGCCTGCCCCCCCAGGAGCACCTCCACGTGGTGACGGCGGGCAACGGGTCACCGGCAAAGTCCCTGGGTGAAGGCGTTCAAGCCGTCATGGCAGGCACACGTAAAAGCCTTACGATGCAGGGACTCGGAACCCCAGTATCGGCGATTGGTCAGGGTGAGCAAGCGGGCCCGCAGTCGTCGTCATCATGCGACCGCAGCTCTAATTTGGTGGAAAACTTGGCCTTTTTAGAGTCTAATGCTACAAGTTCCATAGCAACCCCATGCCATCAACGGTTAAGCAACTTTTGTGTTGTTTGTGGAAAATATATCATCGCAAATAAGGGACGGAAATTTAATGATGCTATGAAAGTATGTTACCAAAAGTGTTTCAATATAGATTCAACTAAAATGAACAATTCTTGGACGCCAACAAAATTATGTATCACATGCTCTCTCAGAATCACGGGGAAAAAGAAAATAAAATTTGTTTCTCCTACAATCTGGCGGAAGCCAAAAGATCATGCCACTGATTGCTATTTCTGTTTGACCGACATATCTGGGTACAATAAAAGGAATAGTTCTGCAATATCATACGCATCAGTTCACTCTGTAATTCATGCTGTTTTTAACAGCAATGAACAGTGTGAAAGTGAACATAAGATGTCTGTTGATGAAGTACCTTCTGGAACAGAAATTGATGATGAAGATACAAGAATGTCATTTAATGAATTTTACGATCAACAAAATAACGCTTTAAGGTAGTAGCCCGGTGTGACGGGTTAAAAAAATCGATTTTTTTTTTTTACATTTTTCGGAAGAAAAACATCTTAAAAATATACTCTAAAAATTTCAGACCGAAATTTTAAATATTTTTAGAGTTATAGCTAAAATAAGAGAGCGCGCCGTAGTGTGTATGAAAGCGTGTAACAGGTCAGCAGCAGCTGTTCTGACCGTTCCCTCTTTTATTGTCCCTTCGCAAAAATGAAGAAACAATTGGAGGCTGCTCAGAAAAAAAAGATGGCCGCAAAAGAGAAGAGCACCGAGGAAAGTGCTCCGAAAAAGCGTAGGACAAAGAGAGACTCGTCGACCAGCGCTGAGCCACCAAAACCTAAACCGTTGCAATTAACTAATAAGATTATGTTAAAAATGTCTACGTACTACGGTTTGGCAATCACCAGAAACTGTCTATCTCTCGAAGAAATGAAGAAAGCCGTGTGGGCTACATTCTACCACATGACATCGACAGACGAAAACCCTCAGCACTCTTACTGCTCAGATTCTTGGTGCAAGTATCAACAGCTCAAAGCGGAAAATCAAGAGAGCACTTATGAACACCCAGTAACGTTTGACGAACAAGTTATAAATCTTATAAAACCAGTGTACGAGACTTTAGCGTCCGACGATTTATTGAAAAGATGCTTGGGCGGGAACACCCAAAATAACAAAGTTTTAACCACTGTGTATGGAATTTAGCTCCGAAGCATACTTTTACTGGGAAAAACGTTCTGGAAATTGCTACCTATACAGCTGCTTGCATCTTTAATGAGGGTTTTCTACCTGTACTCAAAGTTATGGAGGTGATGGGCGTTACAATAGGACAAACAGCCAGGGACTACTGTTGACAATGCACGGATTTTGAGGGCAGAGAAAACTGCAAAAGCCAACTGTAAAGAGGCCAGAACCTTACGAAGGGCTGTCAAAGCTGCTGAAAACGACAACTTTGAGGAAACGGAAGGACTGCTCTATGCACCAGGCATAGCTGATTAATGTAAGTATAATTTTTTTGTAAAAAATCTGCTGTCAAAACTTTAAACGCGTTTTTCTCAAAACCATGTTTTCGAAATTTCGGGGAAGCACTGACTCAAAACTATTCAACCGATTTGGCTAAAAATTTAACCCGTTATTCTAGACACACATATCTAAATACGTAACCTTTAAAACATTAAATTTTTTAATAATAAACTATTTTATTTAAAAAATTTATCAAGAAAAAACAATTAGATTTTGAGAACTTTTTTCACAAGTCCGCCATTTTGTTATTGTTTTTTTTTTATGTATATTATAGGTTAGTTTATTAAAATAAAGTCTGCAGAATAATAATCTTTTTGAATTTTTCATTTCAGATGAATTCGGAAGGCTGTGTGCTTCCCCGAACCAACTCATGTTTTTTTCGAGGACTCCACTCTGACGTCAAAAATTAAAAACAAATTAATGTAAAATTAACTTAAAAAAATTTTTTTTCTATACTTGAAAACACCAATAAAAACATGTAAAAATTTTAAAACAATCGCATTTTATTTTCTTGTTAAAAATAATTCATGAAAAAACGTCGAAATTACGGTCGTCACACCGGGCTACTACCTTAAATGAATCGCAAGAATCAGAAGAAGTTCAACATGGCGATTCTCATGTTTTTAATCAAGATGAGCTAAGTGACTTGGTTCGAGACGCAGGTCTGTCTAAAGAGATTTCCGAACTCATAGCTTCTAGATTACAAGAAAAAAATTGTTTAGCTCCAGGCACGCGAGTGACGTTTTATCGTGATCGCGACCTCCCATTCAGAAAATTTTTCTCTAAAGCACAGGGTTTGGTTTATTGCAATGATGTTGAAGGGCTGATCAATGAATATAAAAGTGTAAGGTATGAAGCTCGTGATTGGCGGCTATTCATTGATTCATCGGTAAGAAGTTTAAAAGCTGTCCTGCTTCACAATGGAAACGAATATGCTCCTATACCGGTTGGTCATTCAGTAACCTTGAAAGAAGCATACATCAATCTCGATTTTTTACTTAAAAAATTGAATTACGATAGCCATAAGTGGCAATTAGTTGGAGATTTAAAAATAACCAGTATTGTATTAGGTCAACAGAGCGGCAACACGAAGTATCCATGTTTTATTTGCGAGTGGGATAGTCGTGCCCGAGACCAACATTATGTAAAAAAGGACTGGCCTCTTAGGCAAGCATTAACTCCAGGTTCTAAGAACGTTATTCAGAAGAGCCTCATTCCTACTCATAAAGTTATTCTACCACCTTTACATATCAAACTAGGCTTATTTAAACAGCTTATCAAAGCTATGAGGGAATCACAAAGCGATGCTTTCATGTACTTGTTCGAGAAATTTCCCAATATCTCTGAAGCAAAAATTAATGAAGGTATTTTTGATGGCCCTCAAATAAGAAAACTGATTAAAGATGAAGAATTCGAAATGAGAATGACAACTAATGAAAAAGCAGCTTGGTGCAGTTTCAAAGAAGTTCAACAAAAGTTTTTAGGAAATAACAAAGACCCTGATTACAAGAATATTGTTGAGAAATTGTTAGAAAACTTTCGAAGGATGAGATGTTTAATGAATTTGAAGATCCATTTTCTCCATTCTCACATCGATTACTTCCCTGAGAATTTAGGAGACTTTAGTGAGGAGCAGAGTGAGAGATTTCACCAAGACTTGAAAGAGTTTGAGAGGAGGTATCAAGGTGTTTGGGATGTGAATATGATGGCAGACTATTGTTGGTCTTTAAAAAGAGACACATCCAATGTACACAAGAGAAAATCGCTCAGGAGAAGTTTTGCGAATAAAAGAACACGTCATTCATAAATTTCTGATTTGCATCTCTACTAAAAAATAAGTTAATTAAACAACAACAGCTCAATTTTTCACATGCGATTTACAAATTAAAATAAGTAGACGATGTAAACAAAATGATGGTGGGATAAATTCAGGCCAGCATCGTAATCTGCGACCCGAGAAACATAAGGTCAACTGACTCGAGATCAGCTACTTATCAAAGAATCAGCCGAGAATATCAAGGAAACGATTTCACCTTCAGATGACCTCTATATGACCTTCGGAGGTCACTTTGGCCTAAAGGTCAAAACATATTCGGACGTAGAATTTTCCGCTCTTTCAGAATCCGGTGTCAAAAAAATTGTACATCCCCATCTAAGGTGTTTGACCTTCATTTGACCTTGACCCAGACGTGCTGGGGTCAAACGGACACCAGCATCGTAATCTGCGACCCGAAAAACATAAAGGTGTACTGAGCTCTGAAATGCTCCACCCGTTTTTCCCTTTGTGGCCCTGTGTAATAGTTTCAAATTAAGATGTACAAGTTAATCGTATTCAAATTTCCCGGTTTTTGGTTCATGGGGCGGAGCTTATATCTCCGAGATGTTGGATACACTCATAGCGTTGCTAAACAATAGAAAAAGTGGGGGGCTAGCAGTCTATATTTCTATAGTCAAAGTGCGACGTAGAGTCCTATAATCAGAGAAGCGACATTTACCCCCACCATGACTTCTATCCGCCATCTTGAGTACTAACAGCTGATCCGTGAGCGTGTAGAGTAAGTGTATGTGAGCTTGCAACAGCTCACAGACACTGGTCACAAACCGAGTTTCGAGGTTAGTTTTTATTCACAGCAAAAATTTTGGAGTATTCGGCTGAGATTTCATTCATCCGACAATGACATTGTCGGATGTATGAAATCTCAGCCTTCCTGTGTTTCAATCACTTTAGGTTGCATTCTATTATTCACTGCTAGTGCCGAAAATGTATAGTGTATTGATTTTAATGCTGGCAATAAATATTGAAATGCAGCTTTAATATATGATCAGTATATAATTTAGTATATGATTTCTTGCAGTTTGCAGTTTTTTGAATGTACATCCCTTTAAAAGTTATACAATAAAGTCAGGTCAGGAAATACTGGAGATATCATACTGCCACCATTCATTACTCTTAGAAGAATCAAAGCGTTACGAGAAGCGTTTTATAAAGAAAATGTACGATCCCATGCAGAATCAGGTGTTTGCACATTGTCACAACTTTGAGTTTTCATCCTCAGAAGAACTAGAGTTGTTGCAAGCTTTACAGAGGGAATATATGGTCAAATCCGAAATCATTAGGTGTTTAAAGTTGAAGCAGAACATGAAACTTCATAGAATTAAAAGAATTCTGTATGAGACAGATCGAATGAGGAATAAAATGTATATTATGAAAAACATATTTGATATATGCCAATCGAATGCAGAATAAAATACATGTTTAACATATGATGTAAATTTAATTATTACTGTTTTTGTTCTTAGAGGTTTTGGTGTTTATATCACCAGCAATAAATATCTGTATGACATTACCTTATTATGTGGATAACGTTTTTAATAAGTGTAAAGTGAATTGTTACTATAGAGAATTCTTACTATTATTGTGAAATAATTGGTGAATTATTAAATGACTTTTGTTTATTTTCTATCTTACAACTAAAATATTTCAAAGAAATATACTATCAGCCAGAAGTACTCTATTGTTCTCAGCACAGCCATACACCAATACCCACTATAAGTATTAGTTTTAATATTATATAATACACGTATAAGTATTAATATTTATATTAATTAAATAACATTGCTATTATTAACATTAATAACATTTACATATTATTTTAATTGTTAGGAAACACATATACCTAATGTTAATCTTATTGAATATAAAGGTCCAACAAAAGTAATTTTAATAAAAATCAAAATATGCAAATTATAATTCTCTATTATTGTTATTAGTAGATATAATAGCAAGAAACTAACTTTAGTAATAGTAATAGTAATATTAGTAAGAAATTAATTTTAAAAATCATTAAAATATTGTCTTTACGTATGCAAGATTACGTATATCAATGAATAATTATATACTCATGTCATTAATAACAAAATATATTTTAAAAAGTAAACGTACATATATATATAAATATATTTTATAGCTATTCTGTAAATTTCTACATTTTATAAAAATAAATGAAAATATGTTTCTTTTGTTCTATTACATTTGTGTGATACGTATACATGAAGAAAAAAAGAGCAATTTAAGCTGTTAAAATAATAAGAGTATAAATGTGCGTGTGCATGCGTGTGTGTGTGTGTGTGTGTGTGTGGACGCGCGCATAAACATAATTTATAAATATATTAATGCATGCGATTACATAAATGTTATATATAATTATTTAGAAATATATAAATATATAATTATAATTGTTTTGATACAGCTAATGGACGGTACAAGACCAAATACTTAATCTCTAGGCACAGCCTAATATAACACATAATTACCCTGTCACATTTATATTGCAGTACTAAGACTAACTTAAACAAAAATATATAATTTCTTTTTATCACAGCACTGCAAAACAGTCTTCTCAATAAAAATAAATAAGAATATATAAAAAATTAAAATATAAAAATATAAAAATATAATATTAAAAAAGAATTGCTAAAATCACATAATAACAAAAAAAATCAAAGTTTTAGCAATAATAAAGAAACTGATTGAGATCATAACTTCAATTACATTATTTTTATGAAAACACCTTCTTCACAGAAGCATGCATAGCCATAGTTTTGCTGTCGTAACGCCTTGCATTAAGATGTGCTAGATCTTCACAGCGTTTAATACTATATGTCCGTAGCCTCATTGTAAAAAACTTCTTTAGAATTTTGTGTGTAATAGAATGGCATGTGGGAATATTGCAGCCATCCCATACATATTCCATTTTCCCAGATAGCACAGATTATTCTATGGATATTCTATGTTAAGACTAATATTCTTTTGAGAGAATATTCGTATGGAACATTCACATAATATTCTTAAAACATTCAAAATCTTGTCGAACATTTTGAATATCCTAGGAATATTTAAGAATATTCAATATTTTTAAAGAAAACTTCCTCGTGCGCCTGCAGAGTACGCCTGAATCGCAATCACGCTAGTCATATTATATTGTTCCGCCTTCCCGCGTTCCTGTCTGAACGATACGTGACTTCATTTTATGTGGCGAACTAAAAGTGTCCGTGATGTGTTCATAGAATCAAAAAACCAAGAGAAAAGCAGAATTAAAGAAAACAATATTTCTCAAACGCTGACCGTGCTATAAGCAGTTAAGTAAAATTTTTTATTACCTTTTAGGTTAGAAAAACATTTACTTTTATATTTACGTATTGTATGTGCATGTATTTGTATAATTTTCTTCATTTTATGATATATATTATCGTTTCATTAATTTTTTTACCATTGTTTATCTTTTAAATTTAATATAGAAGTAGAAGCATGATAAAGCGCAAGTGTTCAAAAGCAACTTTTTACAGAAAAGTAAGGCATAATACTGCTATTGCGTTAGAACTTTCGCAACTGCATAATACTGTAAATAGCTCTAATAATATTGACAGCGATAGTAGCAGTAAAAAAACTTATAATGATTTACTCATTACTGATAATGATATTGATTTTCCAGAACATATTTCCGAGAAAAATATTTCTGACAACAGAAGCGATTATAATAACTCACCAATGTCTTGTAACAATTCAGAACAAAGCTTATTAAATTCAAATAGCACTGATGTAGATAACAACATCAAAAATAGATTTATAGAACAATTACGTTCATGGGCAGTTACAAACAACATAAGTCACAGTGCATTAAAAGATTTATTAAAAATATTAAAATCATCAGGAGGTCATATAATGTTACCTGTTGACCCTAGAACACTACTTTCTACTCCTCGAACTAATTTGTATAAATCTCTAGAATCGGGAAAATATTCACACATAGGAATAAAACAGGCAGTAGACAAACTTCTTAATTTTACGAATAAACCACTTACAAAAATTGATTTATTAATTAATATTGATGGCTTGCCTTTAAGTAAAAGTTCAAGTAATCAAATTTATCCAATATTGTGCTCTATTTTTGGTTATTCAAATGTTTCTATTATTGGGATATATCATGGTTATGAAAAACCCATTAGCGCAAATGACTTTTTACAAGATTTTATGGAAGAAGCAGCACTATTAACACAAAATGGATTCATCTTTCAGGAACACATATTACCATTTAGTATTAAAGGTTTTATTTGTGACGCTCCAGCTAAATGTTTTGTTACATATACTAAAGGCCATACTGGCTTTTTTTCATGTACAAAATGCATGCAAAAAGGAAAATACATTAAAGGTAGAGTTTGTTTTCCTAATATTATTGCAAGAAACAGAACAGATCAAAATTTTCGTAATAAACTACAAGCTGAGCATCATATAGGGACATCAATTTTAGAAAATATACCTTGTCTTGATATGATTAAAAGTTTTCCACTTGAATATATGCATCTAATTTGCCTGGGTGTTGTAAAGAAGCTTCTAGTTAATTTATGGCTTTTTGGAAAAACTCCGAATAAATTATCAAAAAATTCTATAGATAATATTTCAGAATATCTTATTATTATAAAACCGTATGTCCCATCTGAATGTGTAAGAAAAACTCGTCCACTTGAAGAAACTAAACGTTGGAAAGCAACAGAATTTAGATTCTTTTTGTTGTATTGTGGGCCAATTGTTTTAAAAAATTCGATATCGGACGAAAAATATTTACATTTTTTGTGCTTGCATGTTGCTGTTAGATTTTTAAGTGCTATCAAACTTTATCCTAATTACTTAGATTATGTTCAATCATTATTAATTTACTTTGTTAAAAAATTTATAACTCTTTACGGAGTGGAATACATTTCGCATAACATTCATGGTCTAATTCATGTTGTTGATGATTGCAGAATTTTTGGCAATTTAGATTCATACAGTGCTTTTCCGTTTGAAAATTATCTGCAGCATTTAAAAAAATTAGTGAGAAAACCTGATGCCCCTTTGGCTCAAATTATTAATCGTTTACACGAAGCTGAAAATTTGTCCTTTAACAAACCCATTAATTCAAGAAATATTTCAATGATGAATGAACATTATGCAGGTCCGTTACCAACAAATAATTTTTATGTTCAATATAAAAAATGTACAATAGGCAGTATTTTTTTTACTACACAAATGGGTAACAACTGTTGTTATTTGCGTGATCGTAGTATCATTATCATTCATAATTTTGCAAAACAAGATAATGATTTATATGTAATTGGTAAGAAATTTTTAAATGTTAATAATTATTTTATAGAGCCATGTAACTCATCTCTTTTAGATATTTATTTAGTGGATACATTGGGTGAGTTATCAATATGGCTTGTTAGTGATATTGTAAGGAAATTTGTAATTTTTCCTACTAAAGAACATTCATTTGTTGTGCTTCCACTTCTTCATACATAACCACTAATAGTATAATCTTAATAATAATAATTATATAATCTTATTCTCTTATACATAAAATCAATAATAAAATTTATAAAATTATTGTAAAGTATTTTCCATTGCTAATTAATAATCTCAAAATGTTAACATATATATTTTTTTCTAACTTATATTTTTTATCATATTATTAATTATATGCTCATTGTGATAAAACAATTTCGCAATGCATAAGTAATAATTTTATCAAATTATGTTGAATATATTTATCAAAACATCTATTTAACTTTACTTATATAAAAGGAATTGTACGCTATGAGTTGGACAGTAGTGCATTTCATCGAAGAAGAAACAGTAGAGGCTGTTCCAACAGCATGGGTACATGGTGAAACTTGTTATTGGCCACCATTTATTGGGTCAAAATTGACACATAGCATTAATAATTGCGAAACACCTGTACTAAATACTTGGACTTTCCATAAAATTAGAGAACTTAGTGATGGACATACTTATGGTAATTATTTTTATATTATAGTGAAATAAAATATTTTCTCTATTTATAACAAACTTTATATAATTATACATATGTTTGTGTAGATACTTTGCAAAAAGCGAAAGCAAAAGCCATATTAGCAGAAGAAACATCAGATTTGACATCTGATTATGATGCAAAGAGAACACACAAGAAGAAAAGATTTTTTGATGATGATGAAGATTCAATATCATCATATAATAGCTCGTTTGAAGATGAAATATCATCTAATTTAAAATTACCAGAGCCACCAAACAGTACTGGTATTCTGCAATTTTTTTAAGCACATTATGGTTAATTTTTTGGAATTTGCAAATAGTACATATAAATTTTAATATATCATTTAGTAAGTTTACAAAAATTTTAGATATCGTCAAGGCAAATGCAGAGTTAGACACACAGCTGTCTTCAATGAAATCTCAAGACTTTCAAAAAATAGAGTTTATTTTAACAAATAAATTCTAAAGACTGATTAATAAATGTAAACACATCTATGAAAAAAACTATTACATTTTATAATATTTACAAAATGTATGACATCAGAATATTTGTATTAAGAAATAAACTTCAATTTGTCTCTTAACGGTCGAGCCTGGATCTTTTTGCCAATCAATGATCTGCGCAATCGCAGTACACAATTAAAATACAAGATGCGCGTCGACACAGTCAAACAATCACCAATATAGAATCAACCTGATTCCAAATGTTAGTGTTAATAAGAACCCCCCAAGCCCTACATACAAATAATTTATTGCGAAAAATATTACCTCAGCCAGGATTCGAACCTGGAACTCTCCCATTCCGTGCGGGTGTCATACCAATTCGACTACCGAGGCATGTGATAATATTTATCGCAATAACAAGTACATATTATAAGAACGTCTTTATTATTGGCACGTATGTTAAACAACAACAATTAATATATTCTTGACCGCTTATTACTAAATAATAAGAAATAAACTTCAATTTGCCTCTTAACGGTCGAGCCTGGATCTTTTTGCCAATCAATGATGATACTTTCCAAGCACGTGAGAGCCTGTCCAGCATCTGCCATTGCGGCTTCTTCGCCTTCGGAGGTCCCCACTGAGACTTCCATCGGCACTACTTCTTTTTCTATTTCTTCTTCTTTTACTTTATTTTTATCAGTGTTCCTCACTCCCTTACTTTTACTCAAATATCTTTTCTTTCTTTCGACTTAAATGCTATTAGCACAACTTTGTGTCAAAAAGTTTAACCATATAAGATTGTAAAAATGGATGAATGTATGCATTTCATAGTACTGACAATGAAACACAATAATCTCAACTGCTTTCAACACATTGCGTATGTGTATCTAAAAAAATCATGTACTTGTATTTTACATATTAATTATATAAGTCGATGCAATAAAAAATATGTTTAACCTTTTCTCTATTCTTTCTACTTAAAATAACTGTGACTATAACTGTATAACTATATGTATTTATTATAGGTGTCCATAATTTTTCACATAGCAGCAATTGTGCGGTTTCACGAGAATATCAAAACTTCTACAATAGTAAACATTGATGCTGTCGCCACTATTTTAAAACTCGCAAAGAACATGTCAAATTTAAAAGTAATTTTTAATTTTTAATTCTTTCATCAAACAGTATGTTCTATTATAATAATTAACAATAATTATAATAATTATATATTATAATAATTATAATAATTAACAATAATAATTATAATAATTAACAAAAATTACTTATGTTGTGTAATTTCCATTTTATTAAAAAAAAAAAACACATAAATTATGCTCAATGTTTATCTTGCAGTCGCTTATTCATGTGTCAACAATATATGCCAACTGCCATGTGGAACACATCGAAGAACGATTCTACTCGTATCCCATTAATCATAAAGATCTTATTATGTTCACACGTAATTTATCCGAGAACGTAATTGAAAAGAAAATATCTAGGTAATTCTCTTATCCACAATATAATAAAATAATTAAATATATTAATAAAAAAGATAAACTCACATTTGAGCAGAATCCTCTCACGATGGCCGAATACATATCTATTCACGAAAGCGATCGCGGAAGGGCTTCTCAGAGATGAAAGCGGAGATTTGCCAATCGGAATATTTCGACCGGGAATAGGTAAAAATATAATCAATTAGGAAGACTAATGGATATTTTACTAAAGAGTTTGTTAAATTCATAATATGTCATTATATTCAACTGCTTTACATAATTGCATACAATAAAATTGAATGTCCTACAGAAGTTTTTTATAAAGTTTTTTAAAACAATTACATAATTTCTAATAATTTTAATAAAATTACATATTTGTGCAGTAAATTTCTATAGGACATAATTATGTACTATAATTAATGACAAAATTCTGAAAGGATGATAAATAATCACAACCCGTGTGTATATGTGTGTGTGTGTGTGAGAGAGAGAGTGAGAGTGAGAGAGAACGTTGCATTTATTGTAGTTAAATATAATTTTTGCACGAAAAATAATTAACATTTTTTTTAGTTACATCTGCCGCCAGTGAGCCACTTATCGGGTGGGTCGACAATATGTATGGGCCAACTGGTATAATATTATATATATTACATGGTATCCTAAGATATTATCATTGTAATTTCAAAGTCAAGGCAAACTTAGTGCCCGTTGACTTTACCGTAAACGCTTTAATTGTTAGTGCTTGGGATGTTTTTAACCAATGCAGGTATGATCAAGTATTTGACTTACATCACTATAGCTGAATTACATAAAATCTTATTTTTTCTCAAAATCTTTCTTGTCTCCCAATAAGAGCAAAATAACAACTTTAATTTTACAGATTATTTTTCAGATATAATTTTTTTATCTTATATTATACAATTTATTATATTTTAATTCATTTTATTTTTAACGTTTATACAAACTAACGTACACGTGAATGTCGGCCGAAACATAAAAAGTAAAAATATTATTAGTTATTATTAGCTATCTAGCTATCTAGTATACTATAAATTTTCTTTTATTCAGTTATTTATGTCGATCATAGGTTTACAAATTACATTTATATAATATAATAAATGTAGTTATTATTTTATATATTAATAAATATTTAGTAGAACTATTTCACGTAGTGTAATTTACGAAAGTAATTTTTAAAAGCATGAGACACATTCGAATAAGTATATTTAAATACATTATTTATTACCATAATCACACACTAAACGTGAACATTAACGTATGATTATCTAACTTTGATATGAGTAAAGATGAACATTGACATATGACTCTGATAACTAAAAAGTGTAATGTAGCATAATTTATATTGGAATTATCTTTTAGGAAAGGCAAGGATATGTTAATTTATAATTTCGTATCACCAACCGATGGACCCACTTGGATAGATTACACTTATACACTTCTTGACATAAATAAGATGTATCCCTTGCGTAATGCCATATATTTTCCTTTAATAATTTTCGTCCCATATAAAATGTTACATAGAATTTGCGTTTGGCTTGGTCATTTCTTTCCAGCTTTACTTGTGGATGTTGCTAACATTTGTATAAATCGTAAATCGAGGATCACGTAAATATTATTTCTATTACTTGCCTATATCCTGTTTGTATTTAACTCAAATACAATTATATATTTATAATATGAAACATCATAATAACTTGTATCATGTATTATGATAAAATTATAATGTGACGTGTAATATGTATTTCAGAATGTGGAAATTATATAAACAGGTAAACAAACATTGCGAAGCCGTGGATCCTTTTTGTAATAAAGAATGGAGTTTTTCTACTGACAATGTTCAAGCGATGTGGAATCATCTCAATGAGAAAGATCAGCAATTATTTAAGTTCAGCATGATCGGATTTGACTGGACAAAATATCTTATTGATCATTATCACGGCATACGACATTATATACTGAATGAAGATGACAGTACTTTAGAAATCAGTCGTATCAAATATAAAAGGTAACAGATCTTCCTTAATTTTCGATTGATTTTTTTAGCTTAGTTTCTACTTTGTTTAGTTTAAGTTTATAAGTTTAGTTTCTATTTGTAGACAAAAGTATTAATTTCAGATTTTATTGGATACATCAAACTCTCAAAACTGTTTTAATCTTTGTCGTCTTTTGGATTATCTGCAGGATGTTTACAATTATATACAACTAAATATTTTAATAGTTTAATTAGCAGTCATTCTTTAGTTCAAATATTTATATTTTTAAGTTAAACATCAATAACATTAACACTCAATGCTTTTAGATTAAATAATATTTTTGTGAATTAATAAATATTTGCTTAACAACCCGCGCTACAGTTGAATCAAGAACTATTTTTTTATTTAACATTTTTTTTCTTTGTATGTATAACTTTTACATGTTTTTCCATATGTATTATTCTCTTATAAATAATATTGATTGTACATGGGAACATTTCTTTTTATCGCCTTTAATCTTAAATGTGTTTACCCTTACCGCGAACCTCACATCCCAGCTAAGCTAATCCTTCGTCCATGTATTTATATGTTGATAGTAGAAATGCTAACTGTACATTTCATAAAGAAAAGAAAGAAGCCAGATGAGGACAATGACTACAACTTACTTAATAATTTCGGTAATTATTTAAAATTACGGACCACCCTTCGATGACCTTGACCTTGACATATGTTGTCAAGGTCATCCTCCTGAGTGACCTTCGGAAGGTTTTAGTTGTCGGTCATTACTCGTTAAAAAGTTATTAACAAAAGAAGTTTGAAAATTTCGGCCACATGCGCATACTCTGTAATCAATTCTTTCTCAAAAAATGCGAAATTTAAAATATGGTGTAAGAGTGAAAACGCGTAAAACCTAGCTTTGTGTCAAAAATTGCAAACTTATGTGAAACCTCACTTCGCATTAAAAAGTGTACGCTGTCTAGTTTTGTGAAGTAGCCCGGCGGTGTGGCAAAAAATGGCAGCGTACATTTTTTAATACGAAGTGAGATTCCACATGAGTTTACAATTTTCCACACGAAGTGAGTTCCGTTCTCACTTATGTGTGTAGTCTCTCGGTAGTGGAGCCCCCCCGTAGGGGTGGCGGAACACACTGCCTCCACGCCTACACTTTTCAATGCGAAGTGAGGTTCCACATGAGTTTGCAATTTTCCACGCGAAGCGAGTTCTACCTACACTTATGTGTCTAGTTTCTTGGTAGTGGAGCCTCCCCCGTAGGAAAGACGGAACACACTGCCTCTACGCATATACTTTTTAATGCGAAGTGAGGTTTTATATGGATTTACAAAATCTACTGGTTTATTTTCGATACCGTTTCAAAGTCATAAGAAATATCAACAACAGTAGGAATGGCATATACACACACATTGTCGTGAAACTTCTTTTGTTCATTAGTCATTGGCGGTGGATGTGTAAAGCTGTATTCAAAATAACTGCTATATTTTTCAAACTTTTTTTGTTAATAACTTTTTAATGAGTGATGACCGACGACTAAAACTTTCCGAAGGTCACTCAGGAGGATGATCTTGACAACATATGTCAAGGTCGAGGTCAGGGGGTGGCCCGTTCTAAATAATTACCATAATTTCGACCTGAACAAACTTATTAATAGCTCGATCGGTTTAGGCGTTCTTGAGAACCGATAATTTCAGCTGCTCTCAACTTGTCTCGCATAGATATACAATAAGATATACAGGTAAAGATATACAGGTAAGTTCCACAGCGCTCATAATGCATCATTTGTCCTTTACATTTGCAAACAATAATGATGAAGAGTATTATGAGCGCTAAATAGGTATGTGTACATAGTCGGCTCGTTGCGCATGACCTTGGCACATTGTGTCTTTATTTTTGAGTTAATAACCATAGAAAATGTTAAATATGTCTAGTATTTTAAAATTTTAATATGTTTAAATACATTTCATACTTTTAAGTTATGAAAATATGAATTACAGAAACGTGTTATTTTTTTAAATTTATTTATGGAAAACAACGAACAATACATCATCTATTTATTTCATTATGACATGTCATGTCATTTATCATGTTTGTATTATGCCTTTGTATAATTAATGTAAACTTGTATAATTAATATAAACCATTTTGGATAAGTATTTGATTTCTCTGTAAAATGTAAATAAATGTATGATATTACTTAACATTAATTATAACATGTTAACATTATAATTAAAATTTTTTTTCAACTTTAACATGTTTTTTATGAAAACATTACAAAGCAAAAATTTTTAAAATTTTTTAAACGCAATAAAATGTCTTACATAGTTTCTTCAAAGCAAAAACAGTCATCAGGTTATTGCTCATTATTAATCGCTAGTTATTTTTATTACAAAGATTTAGCGATTAATAATGTCTCGAGAATAAATTAAAGAAATTGTAATTGCACGTATAGACTAAAGTCCACTGCTACAAATTGAATGAACAGATTCCATTAATGTAAATCTTTTTTTTAATTAAAAAAATAATTTTACTATAACTTATTTTATGTTATTTTAATGTAGCACGCACCATATTTGCATTTTTAATAAATAAAAAACTAGATTTGGCTTTCAAGTTGAAACAGCAGGTCTTCATTTGCTTCCGACGTTTCAATTCTCTTTATTGATGAAGTGAACTAAAATGTTCACGAAACTTCCGAATCAAATGAATTGTCCCGGTTCTGGAAGCCGAATCTAAAAACTTATTATTTTTCTTCCCTACTATGTAGACAACTTATGTATCAAACAATTTACATGTGGCGCACTCGTTCATAAACAATATTCAATGAAGTCAATTATTCAAATGACTTCAAGAGTTCAAAGAGTTGAAGGATGATGTATCTATTACTATCCAAATCTATTTATAATTTTATGATCAAGTAAAAAAAATAGTATTTAACTTCCAAGTATTCAAAAAGTCCTGTCGATACATTAATATCATCAAATTTTATTGTTCCCAACACGCGAAAAAAATATTTATTAATTATTTGAAATAAATTTATTGAGAATTTATACACAAAATTATTACACGATAAGCTTACTTAAATATAATATTTATACAACTTATAACATCCTCTTCTTCCTCTTCCCCTCCTCCCCCTCCCCCTCCCTCTCATCTCTCCCCCCTCTTTTTCTCTCCCTTCTCACTTCCCTTTCCTCTTTTTCCTTCTTTCATTCCCCCTCTTTGCGTTTTCTGCCTCTTCCTTTGGTCTCCTCCCCTCTCGTCTCCCGCCCCTCGCGGTCTTTCCCTCTCCTTGCCCCGCCGCTTTGCTCCTGCCTGGCTGCTCTGTCGCCCCTCTGTCCCATTTCTTCTCCTTCCCGCATTCCTTACTCCCTTTCATCCGCTTTTCCTTTGTTCTCCCTCCCCCTTCCCCCTTCCCCCGCTCCCCCCCCCCCCTTTCTCTCCCTCTATTCCCTCCGCTCCGCTCTTCTCTCTCCCTGCCCGCTCCCCCCTTCCCTTCGCCCTCTCTCACTCTTCCCCCCTCTTCTCCACTCGCCTCTCTCTCCTCCCCCCTCTTCCCTGCTCGCTTAAACTTATAAAATCCCTTTCCTCTTTCCAAAAATCCCTATTTTGTTTCCCTATACCTTCTACGTTCAAAAATAAAATCCTTCTATTTCCTTCCTGTCCTCTCCTTTCCCTTTCCCTTTCCTCCCCCTCTCCCTCTCCCCTCTCTTCCTCCTCTCTCTTTTCCCCCTTTACCTCTCCCCTCTTTCCCCTTCGCCTCTCCCTCTCTCTTCCCTTCTCCCACCTCTCCCCTTCTCCCATCTTCTTCCTCTCCTTCTTCCCCCCTCTCTCTCCTCCTCTTCCCTTCTCCCATCTTCTTCCTCTCCTTCCCCCCTCCTCTCCTTTCTCCTTTCCTCTTTCTCCCGTTTTTTCTTTCTCCTTCCCTCTCCCCTCCCCTCCTTTTCCCCCTTTTCCCCCCCCCTCTTTCTTTCCCTCTTTTTTCCCTCTCTCCTCCCCTCTCTTCTCTTTTTCTTCCCCCTTCTTCCATTCTTTTCCCCTCCCCCTCTCCCTCTTCCCTCCTTCTCCCCCCTCCCATTCTCCTTCTCCTTTTTCCCCCCTCTTCTCTCCTCCCTTTTTCTTCTCTTCCCCCCCTAAGTCTCCCGCTCTCTTCTCTCCTTTTCTCCCCTTCCCCTCCCATTCTCCCCCCCCTCTTCTTCTTCTCCTCCCTTTCTCCCCCCTTCTCTCGTTTCTCCCTCTTCTTCTCTTCTTCCCTCTCTTCCTTTTCTTTCTTCCCCCCTCTCTCCCTCCTTTCTTACCCCACATTCCAGAAACCTATCTTATATACCTCCTTCTTTCCCTTTCTCTCTCCCCTTCTTCTGTTCTTTCCGCCCTTCTTTTTTCTTTCCCCTTTTTTCCCTTCCTCTTTGCCCCCCCCTCCCTCCTCCCTTTTCTCACCCCCTCCTCCCCCTACCCCCCCCCTCCCCTTCCCCTCCTTCTCTCCTTCTCCCCTTCCCCTTTTTCCTCTTCCTCCCCCCTTCCCCTTCCTCCCCCTCCTTTCTCCCCCTTTTTCATCTTCTTCGCTCTTCCCTCCCTTTCTTTACCCCCTTCCCCTCCTTTTCCCCCCTCTCTTTTCCTCTCCTTTTCTTCCTTTTCTTCCCCTCCCCTTTCTTCTCCCCCTTTCCTCCTTTTCTTCCCCCTTCCCCCCTCCTCCCCTTCCCTTCCCCCTTTCCCCTTCTTCTTCCCCTTCCCCTTCCCTCCCTCTCTCTTTCTCCCTTCCTTTCCCTCCCCCCCCCTCTTCTCTTCTCCTTCTTCCTTCCCTCCCCCCTTCCCTTTCCTCCTCCTCTTCCCCTCCCTTCCCTCTTTTTATACCTTTCTCCCCCTCCCCCCCCTCTCTCTTTCCTTCACCCCCTTCTCCCTTCCTCCCTCTCTTCCCCCCCTTTCTTTTTTTTGTCCTTCCTTCTCCCCCCTCTCTCCTTTCTCCCCCCTTTCCCTCCTCCCCTTTTCCTTCCTTCTCTCCTCCCTCACCCTTTTCTCCCTCCCCCCCCTCTTTCCCCCCCCCCTTTTCCTTTTCTCCTCCCTTCCCTTACCCCCCCCCCCCTCTCCCCCCCTCTCTCTTCTTTCCTCCTTTTTCCTTCTCCCTTTTCTTTCTCTTTCCCCCTGCCTTTCTTTTCCTTTTTCTCCCCTTCCTCTCCCCCTCTCCCTTCTTCCCTCCTCCTCTCCCCTTTCTCTCCCTCCCCTTCCCCCCTTCCCTTCCCCCTTCTCCCTCCCTCCTTTTCCCCCCCTCCCCCTCTTCTCCTTTCCTTTTCTTTTTCCTTCCCCGCTCCTTTCTCTCTCTTTTCCTCTCTCTTTCCTTCTCCCTCTTCCCCTCTTTTCCCCCTCTTTTGCCTCTCTCTTTTTCTCCTCTTCTCTGCTCTTCTTTCCCCTTTCTCGTTTTCATTCTTCTTTCCCTTTCCCCCCCTTCCTCCCCTCCCCTTCCTTATCCTTTCCCCCTCCCCTTTCTTCCTCCCTTTTTTCCTTTCTCCCCCCCCCTTTTCTCGCCTCCTCCTCCTCCTTTTTTTTCTCTCCCCTCCCCTTTTCCCCCTTCCCCCCTCCCCCCCACTCCTCTCCCTTCTTTCTTTCCCTTTCTTTCTTCCCTTTCTCCCTTCTACCCCCCCCCTCTCCCATTATTTTCGAAAGGGGCTGCAATATGCATGTCTCCATCATTAAACTCTTTGATTTTCTTCTGTCGGTTATGACTTTCCCTCCCTCTTTTTCCCTTATTTCTTCCCTCTTTCTTCCTCTCTCTTTCACCCTCTTCTTTTACCCTTTTTTTCCTCTCCCTCCCTCTTCTCTTCTTTTCTTCCTCCTTTCTTTCTCTCTTCCTCTTTCCCTCTCTCACACTCTCTTTTTCTCTTCATATCCTCCTCTCCCCCTTTTCCTCCCTCTCCCCTCCCTCCCTCTCCCTCTTTCCTCTTCTCTTTTCTTCCCCTCTCTTTCTCTCGTTGCTATTCACCTTTCATTACCGTGTTTATTTTTTATTACAATCTTTACAATTTATTCACCATATATCTTTTTTTCCCCCCCCCCCCTCCTCCTTCTTTTATCACCTTTTTTCTCTTCCTTTCCCTATTTATCACTTCTCTCGCCTGCTCTTTCCTAGTCCTTTTTAGCTCTCTCTCTCTTCCTCGCCTCTTCTCTCGTCTTCTTCTCTCCTCTTCTCCTCCTCCTCCTCTTCTACTTCTTCATTCTTTTTCCCCTCTCTTCTTTTTCCTTCCGACTTCTTCTTTCTTCTTTCTTCCCTTCTTTTATTCCTTATTTTCTTCTATACCTTCTTCTGGCTTCTTTGTTCTCTCTGCTTTTCTATTTTTCCCTCTTCCCCTCCCCTCTCTTTCTTTCTTCATCTCCATTTGCTCTCGTCTCTCGCGCCTCTTCATTTCTCCGTCTTTTTTTTCCTCCTTTCTGTTGGCTTCCTTTTTCTTCCTTCCTTTTGCCCCGCTTTTGCCCTCCTTTTCCCTTGTTTAGCTTCTTTTCCTTCCCCGGCTCCTTCTCTGTCCCTTCTCCTTCTCCTTCCTTCTTCTTTCTCTCCCCCTTTGTCTCTCCTCCTTCTTCTCTCTTTTCTTCTTGTTTTCTCTCTAACTCCTCTCTCCTCGGTCTCGCTGCTTTGCCTCTTCCTCTCTGCCGTCTTCTCTTCTTTGCTTTCATTTTTTAGTCTACTTTATTCCTTTATCGTCTCTCTCCTCTTACTTCTTGGTTTCTCGTTCTTCTTCTTTCCTCGTTCTCTCTTTCTTCCTTCTTTTCTTCCTCTTATTTTCTCTACTGTTTCAGCTATTTTTCTTCTTTTTGTCTATTTTGTGCCTTTCCTCCTTGTGCTTTCCTTACATCTCTAATTTGTCTTTTTCTTTCCTGGTCTCTCTTCTTCCTCTGCTCCTCGACTTTCTCTTTCTTGCGCGTCCTTTCTCTCTTTTTCTTTCTCCCTCCTTTTCTTTTCCATTCGTTAGTGTTTTTCTAATTTATCTTTTCTTCTCGGCGTCTTTTCTTCTCTTCTGTTGCCTGTTTCTTTATTTCTTTTCTCTTTCCGTTATTTCTCTCCTCTCCCCTTACCCTCAGTCTTCGCTTTCGCTCTCATTCTCATATTTCTTCTTTCTTTTGTCGTGTCTTTATTCGTCTTCTGGTGCCTTCCATCTTCTTCTTCTTTAATCTCTCGATTCCTGTTTGCTCCTTCCTTCCTCTCTCTTGCTTCATCTACTCTTCCTTCGCTCTCTCGTCTTTCGTTTTTGCTGTTCTGCTCCCAGTCCGTTCTCTTTCGCTCGCTTCTCTCTCTCCCTTTTCCCTCATTCTATCTCTTCGCGCGTCACCAGACGCGCGTCCACGGGATGCGGAATATATTCCTCGCGTTTACGCGTCTCTGTTCTCTCCTGCACCGCTTCCTCCACCATTACTTTCCTTTTCCTCTCCTCTCTCTCCCTTTTCCTCTCCTCTCTCTCCGTTTTTCTCTCCTCTCTCTCTTCCTCTCTCTTCTTCTCTCTTTCCTTTTCTCTCTGCTTCTCTCTCTCTTTTCGTTCTTCCTCCTTTTGTTCTTTCTTCTTCCTTCTCTCTATCTTCTTCCTGCTTACTGTTCTGTCGGGCCTTCCTACTGGTTTGTGGCACTATTCCTTCGTTCCTTTTCTCACATATGCCCCCCCGCTCTCAGCGCTCTCAACACTCCCACACTTTCGACTTTCTTCCTCCTGTTTCTTAATCTTACTTTTCTTTCGCTCCCTTCTCTTTTTTCTTCTCTTCCTCGTACTTGCTAGCTCTCCCTTCTTTTCCTCCTCCTCCCCTTATCCTTATCCTTCCTCTCGTATTTCTTCCTTGTCTCTTCCTTACTTCTATCTCCCTAAATTTACATCTCAATATCCCGTGCCCCGCCTAATCTCGCCTCTCTTCTTTTTTTCTCTCCGCTCCTCCTCTGCTGTCCTCTCCTTTCCTCTCCTCTCTTCTCCTTTCTCCCCTCTCTTTCCCTGCCAATCTTCTCTTCTCTCCTCTCTTCTCTACTCCTCTCCTCACCTCTCCTGCCCTCTTCTCCCCTCTCCTCTCCTTTCCTACCTCTTTCCGACTCCTTTCTCCCTCCTCCCCCTTCCTCTCTCTCTCCCTCAATAATTCTTCCCTCCCTACTATTCTTCTACCGCTTTCTATCTCTTTCCACCATATCCACTTGTCTTCGTTTTTTTCTTCTCTCCCCTCCTTCCTTCGCTCCTTTGGTTCTGTCTCTTACCTTCTCTTCTGTTTTTCCTTTCGTGTCTCTTCCCTCTCCTTTCGTGATTCCTTTTCTTGCTCTTCTTTGTTCGTTTTCGTTTCTGTGGTCTCTTATTCTTTCTTGGTCTTTCTCTGTTTCTTTTTCTACGTGTTCTGTTCTTTTTTTCATCTTGATTTTTTCTCTTCTTCTCCCTCTCTTTCTCGCTCTCGTTTCTTCCGTTTATCTTTCTTACATCCTCTCTTCGTCTTTCCTCGCCTACTCTCCTCTCCTTTGTCCTTGGTTCTTTTCTCTCTTCCTTTTCTCTTCTCCCTTCTTTCTGTGCTATCTTCCATTTTGCTCCGGGGGGATTTTAGCTCTTCCGGGGGGTGAGCCATCGGGCGATGTTTTCTCTCTCTCTTCTTCTCTTGTTTCCCTTTTTTTTCCGTACTTTTATCTGTTTTTTTCTTTACTTCTTTTCTCTTTTCCCTTCTCTCTCTTCGCCTGTATTGTCCGTTTTATTTATCTTCCTTCTGTCTTTTTTCTCTTCTCTTCTCATCTCTGCTCTTCTATTCCTACCTCTTTTTTTCCCTTGTTTCGGTTGGATCACACATGGGGGGAAGGGAGGGGTAGTGGGGGGGGGGGAGGGGCGAGGGGGGGGGGGGGGGGGGGGTGGGGGGGGGGGGGGGGGGGGGGGCAGAGGGTCCATGTTCTCTCTCTTCTTTCCTTACCTTTTCTTTCTGCTTCCACTTTCTCCTCCTCTTCTCGTGGTCCTCTTCTCACTTTTTTTCTTCCGTCTCTTTTCTTTACGTTCCTCTTTTTCCTTCTCCTCTCTCTTTTCCTATCTTCCCTTTCTTCCATTCTCCTTCCCTTTCATCTCTCTCCCCCGTTTTCTTTCGCTCTCCTTTTTCTTTTCTGCTTTCTTTCTCTTCATTACTTCGTCTTCGTTGTTTTCTTACTTCTTCTCCTCTCCTCTCTTGCTTTTTCCCCTCTTATGTTCTCCTTCTCCCCCTCCTTTCTCTTTGTTACTCTCTCCTCCTCTACTTTTACTTTTCTGTCTTTTCCTTATCCTTTGACTTTGCTCCTCTCTCTCCTCGCTCATCCGCTCTGTCTTTCTTCCCTTCCTTTTCGCCCTCTCTCTTTCTTCTTCTGTTTTCTTCTCTCTCACTATCTTCTCTTCCGTCCTCTGCTCCCTCTCTTCTCTTCTTTGTGTTTCGTAAGGAAATGACGGGGAAGGAAGGTGTGAAAGGGGATGAGAGTAGGGCGACACGAGGAGGGGGTGGGAGGGGGTGGGGGAGCGGAAGGGGAGGGGGGAGTCGGGGGGGGTGAGGGCGGGATGGCGGGGGGGCGGGGAGTTTCCTTCTCTCTTCTCGTGCCTTCTTCTATATCTTTCCTCTGTCTCGTTCCTACGTCCTTTATTTTCTCCTTCCCGGACCCCCTGTTCTATGCTCCTTTTGTTACTTTTCTCCCTTTCTCCTCCTCCACCTCCTTCGCCCTTTCCTTACCTGTTCTACTGCATCTCTCTCTTCTTCTCTTCTTTGTCTTTCTTCTTTTTCTACTTCTCTTTCTCTCTTTTCCTTGTCTCACCTCTTTTCTCTTTTCTCTCTTCCTATCCTTCTCTCACTTCCTCCCCCTTTCTTCTTCTCTCTCTCCTCTCTGTCTCTTCTCCTCCCTCGCCTCTTCCCCCTCTTTTCCCTTTTCTACTTCTTGCTGATCTCTTCTCTTCCTCGTCTTTTTCCCCTTCTCTTTGTTTCTTCTTTTCTTTGGCTTTTTTTTTTCTGCAGTTTTTCTATTTTTCTTCCCCCTTCTTCCCTGTTTCCCCTCCCATTTCTCTTCTTTTTTATATCAGTTCTCTCGCCTCCTCCTCCTCCCCTCCCCCCCCTCCTTCTCTCTCATTATCTCTCCTCTTCTCTCTCCTTCTCTCATTCCCCTCTTCTTATCTACTCTCTCCCCTCATCTTCGTTTTTGCTTCTCTCATTTTTCCTGACCCCCTCTTTTCATCCTCTTTTCCCTCTTTGTCTGTCCCTTCCTCCCCTCTCTTCTTCGCTCTCTCACACACTGCTTCGGGGTAATTGGAGACGAGGCTTTCGAGCTTAACTTCGTTGCTGCCTGCTCCAGTCTCTCTTCCTCATTTTCTTTCAGGCGTCTCTTTCTCTTTCTTCCCGTCTCTCTCTCTCTCTTTTTCCTTCTGTTCTTTCTTTCCTCCTTTTTATTCATCCTTTCTTCTTTTTTCCATTACACTTTCTCCCTTTTTTGTTCTTTTTTTCTTTTTCTCCCTCCCTCTCTCCTTATCACTCTTTTCCTCTTCTTCTTGCTTTTTCATCTTTCCTTCTTTTTCTATCTGACTCGCTTCCCATCTCTCTGTTCTTTTCCTCTCTTCTTCTCTTTCAGTTTCTCTTTTCTTTTATCGCTTTTTTTCTTTCGCTCTTCTTTCTCTCCTTTTTTACTCCTCTTCCTCCCTCCTCTCTCTTTTATCCTTCTCTTATCTGCTTCCTTTTGCTCTTTCTTCCTCGCTCCTTTCCATCTCTCCGCTTCTCCTTTTTTTTCCTTCGTGCTGCTTATCTATCTCCCCTTCCCTTTCCTCTTCTTCTTCTCCTCTTTCCCATTTTGGATTCCCGTTGCCTACTCCTCTTTCCGGCCTGTCTCCTTCTTTTCTTCTACTCTCCTCTTCTTCACTTTCACTTCCTCTTTTCTTCCTTCTCTTCTCTCTCCCCTTTTCTTCTTCTTCCCCTCTTGACTTGCTCTCTCCTCTTTCTCTTTGTTTGATCCGCTCCCTCTCCTCATCTCTTCCTCCTCTTTTCTTCATTCCTCTTATCTTTTTCTCCATTCCTCGCTACTCCTTATTTCCTTCTCTCTCCTTTTACTTTTCACATCCTCTCTCTACTCTCGCCCTTTTTCTCTTCTCTTTTCTTCTGTCTCGTCCTCCCGTTCTTTTTTTCACTCACAATACCCATTAACTCTCCCTTCTCTCTACTGCTCTCTCGCTTCCTTCCTCTTTCTTCTATGCTCATTTCCCTCTTTTCTCTCCCTCGCTCTCTCTCTCCTGTGGCTCTCTTGTCTCCCTTGACTTGTCCTCGACCCATCCTTTTTATGGATTAGAGAATTTATATTATAGATTATATTACAGGTCATTTAAGCATCAATTTTTATTTTTAAGCTGAAAAATATTCTTTTGAATATCAACTTTAGAAAGTAAATAGGTTTGCAATAGTAAAATTAAAATATATTGAGTAAAAAATTTCAAATTAATGGCTTTGTGATACAAACATAATAATAATATTGTAGGCAAACGAAAGGAGCATACCGCGTTGCGAAGCATTCGCGCGTATCGCCTCGAATGTTATGACAAGTGATCTACCGATTTACCTGTCGCGGCTGGTTCGCCCCGCCACTAATAATTCGACAAATTAGACAGCGAGTTTCAGTATTGGCTACTTATAGCCGGTATATAATGTAACGGAATCGAAAACGACACAGAACGTTGTACGGAGCAGCCGAATCTGAATAAACTGGAGTATCTCTCGACAAAGCAATACTACTCTACCTTACACTGCTCCCTGTCCTGAGCCTAACTGTCCCTACAATATATATATTTTTTTAAATAAATGAAGAACTATAATTAATGTATTTAACTTTTATTCGCGAGAGATTTTTCGATATTGATCGAAAATATCGTGAAATCTCAACTCAATAACTTACAGTCATCAAAAATAAATGAATGCGAAACATTTGGAAGAATTGATTTCGCTACAAAGTAATTTACATTTTTCTGTTAGTACCTAAACTAATGGAAAGTGACATTAATAGGCAAAATCAATTCGACAAAATACGGGTAAAGCGAAACATGTACTTAATCATGAAGTACCTAAGCACTGCGTTGGAGTTTTTATCCGAAGAAAAATGTATTGCGGAGTACAAAAGTACGGCATTTTTTGTCAAATTAATTTCGGATTGATATACCGTCATGACTTCGAGACATTGTAAAATTTCTCTAGGAAAAAAAGACGAAGTGAAGTATAGAGAAAAGATTTCTTTTTTACAAGAATGCATAAAAATTTTTAGAGATTTAATGGTTGGAACGAAAGGTAACTTTAAACCTGTACAGCGGGGTCCGATGATTTCTACAATTTCTATTATAGAAATCGCTGAATATTTAATCGAAAAACGAAACTTTAAATTTGTAATAACGGGAAGATTCACGCAAGACTGCGTAGAGAATCTTTTTCTCGTACTTCGCAGTAAAAATGTTATTCCTAACGCGTTACAGTTTAAAAATAATTTAAAACTTATTGCAATTTCTTTATACATGCGGCCAATACTGCATACAAATTATGAACAGGACGATGGAGAATATCTAGAAGGATTTCTCGATCAGTCCACCGAATTAAATAGACATTTTATTATAGATTTAGATGTACCATTTATTTCCGTGCGTCAGAAGGAACTCTCCACACCTGTCAATTGCTATTGTAATTAACTCCGGTAGAGAAATAATATACGTATACATCTACAATTATAATTACAATTATATAACATGGCCACGCACTGTAGATCATAGATCGTTCCCGTCGGTCCAGGCGAGCCCGCCGTCGCGAACCAAGTATAGACGACGTCATCCGAATTATATATAAACGATTCCACCGTCAGAAGCCACAGATAGTGAAGATAAAGGCGCCGTCGCCACCCGTGCACGTGAATTCGGCGACCCAAGAGAATCTAGAAGTGTCAGATCGGAATCCCGTCGCTTCTAATTAAAATAATAAAGCGAGTCACACCCCAGAATTAATAAGCTGGAAGTGAAATAAACGCAATAATATAACAAGGTGTCAAGTCCGAAATATTTACTCCCCAGTCCATCTTATCGTAAGCCGTCACGCGCCGAGTGCCTAAACTCATTAACGCGCCCGATCGTTCCGCTTACCGCTCGGCCACGACGATCCTCGCCGCATCCTCACTTCATTTTTAAGGGGGCAATCTCGGGACCGCGTGACCTTTCGACGAATCGCGCAGGACGTGACAGGAAAAACTGGTGACTTCACAGATGTGAAGGAATTAAGTACAATCGAAACGAACGTATTATATAGTAATATATCATCCGAATATATCATTAATAGTATCACTAAAAATTCAAAATTATACGAGCAGTATTTAAATTCAGTAGGCTCTAGACATAAAACAAAATTGAAACATGCTAAATTGCTACATTTGCGGTGTTACAAAGAAAATGTTTTATTCTTAAAGAAACATATCTTATATTTCACCGCATAGAGATAATATTTAGAGAATTTTACGAATCATGTAAGTCGCATAAAGTCACTTGCTTTTTTGTAGAAAAGTTTGTAACGCTATTAAAAGATAGTCATATTATGAACTGCTACAATTTACAATATAAAATTGCAATTCGCTATGCAAAATTCAGATTAAAGATAGCCTGCAAAAAACGAATTCTTCGAAATAAAACGTACGATAGCAAATCAATGGCAATGCACAATATTGTTAAATGATAAATAAAAATATTTTCGAACACAACATTGTCTTGGTATCATTTTTTAATATACATATTAATTATTGCAGAAAATAAATGTTAGAAACGAATATATACTGTTACTTTATATTATGTGCTTTCTATTTTATTCATTTTTTACAAAGGAAGTCGACATGTACAGAAGTCGATGTACGTTTCAATCAGCTGTACCGTCGTGCACTTCTGCTCCAGGGTTTATGCACGAAAATGCACATACGCTAATAGAAATTTTCATGTCATTGAAGGATATTCGCTATGCGTAAATACACAGAAATGTTTAATCCACATCGGTAAAATTTAACAAGATCTCGCGCTGGGAAACACAGAGCGCACACCCTTCAGTGAACAAAAATCGAAAAGAAGCAGCCCTTTTTTTCTTTGTCAACGGATGATCGTTAGCTAGTCTTTTGAAACGAAACCCCGAGATGCTCGACTCACACGAAATTTTACTCGTTCTACCGAATTTTAAACAATTGACATTTATTATTATATAGTACTATAAAAAATAGCAAAAATATTAGCAATATTTTTTATTCCCTTAATTTTTTGGAGTAGTGTATTATTATTTAATGAGCTTTATTTATCGTCATTCAATACACAGGATATACGAGCATATATAGACATCAAAATGTTATGTATTAAATGAATTCCATCATATAACTGCAAACCAATGCATCGTAAAAAACTACATAGGTATAAATCCAGAAAAAATATTTTATATTTTGGTCACTATAAAGATAAAGTCTTAACATTGACAAAAAATATTATTCTTTTAATTATTTAAATTTTTGTTTATGTCAATTTATATCTCTCAAGTTACTGTTAAACTTTTATTATAAACATTTTTCTTTTTATCTCTTTTAATTTAAAAATTAAGCACGAAAAATTGAATGTATCTTTTAAGTTTGGAGAACGTATCTTTAAAAGGCCATAGGACACGAATGAAGCATGTCGTTTTTATTATGTCACTTTTATTGAGTAACATATCTATGTATACAGACGTATAAAACTTGAAGAATTCGGGTTCTTTTATCAGCTCAGTGCCAAATATCGGCGAGTTCGGACGCGAACTACTCACAAGTAATCTATCTGTTTACTTTAACATTGAACAAGTAGTTTTCAATACGTAATTTTTCTCAATCGTTAGAATTATTAATTATCGAAATTCGCCGTATTAGCACGGCCTATCGCCGAATGCAAGCGCACGGCGAGATGAAACCGTGGAAAACCCAGCGGAAAACTATTAATTGTAATCATTTAGATTGTTTAAAACATATTATAATTTATAAAAACATGCATTATAAATTGCATATAAAATATATTAATAATAAAATTTTTATATTCCATTTATATAATTCCATTATTTAAAAATTAAAATTAACAAGGACGATTTAGCGGAAGGTACGCCCAAGCCTATCTTTTATATAGAAACGCTCCTGAGGCACAGCGTCACAGGAGCGATCGGCGGCGGCTCGGCCGTCGAGCCTTGCACGGCAGTGATGAGCCGTCGTAGGTTTTTAGTGGCGCATGCGCAGTAAAAATCCACATTACCGTATATATTTTGATCAAATATAAGGTATCATTAGACCCCAACGAGAAGAGAAATATAAAAAAAGTTATAGTTAGAGAGAAAATTTCTATTAAGAAAATAAAATACATTTAATGTAAAAGAATGCAATTTAAAAAAATAACATATGCGAACTTATATATACTTATACTTAAATATTGTATTAATACAATACTTCTAAATATTTAAATCTTAATGCAATAAAAATATAACATTTCTCTTAATATTATGCATAAAATATATTAAATAAAAAATTACAATATACTTATTATTATACAATAATATATATTTCAGAATATATAATACTTCAATATATACCTAATAATATCATGCGTTGTCACATTTCACGCGGGAAAAGAAGCCCCTTATATAAACCTAATACTACATCTAGATACACCAGTGGTAGCAGACGACATCTAACTGTGACGTCAGCTTATGCATGCGCACGGAGGCTCCTACGTGGGGAAAAAACTCACGACGGCCCATCACTGTTGTATGGTAGTGGGGCAACGCTTCGGAATCGGGCTGAAATGTGCAAAGTTTTCCGAGCACTGCTGTAAAGCAGAGATAGAGGCAGCCCTTCCTTAACAAGTGGGTGTGGACTGCCTCAAAGTTCTGTAAACAGATTCTCTATCCTCACACTAATCCGCGAAATACATAACTTTTTCGCCTGAAAATCGGGTTTTATAATGTACTAGTGATGTGATTTTGGAAAGACGAGCGGAGTCGAGATTACAATATTATAGAAGAGTCAGAATCATTCACCAGATTTTCACGAGATTTTCGGATTTGCGAGACGACACCACGGCCTGGCGTGAATATATTGCTAAGTGTACTACAAGTTAAACACCACAATGCTACAACGGCAATTTGTGTTTACTTTGCACATCTGTAAAAACTTAGCTGGTTATTTTGTGTCTTCGCATATGATCAAGAATTTAACGACGCTCTTATTCAGACTGTCCGCTTATATCATTGTGTCGAAAGCCGATCTCAATTCAACAACATGTGGAAAGGAATTCCGAGAAGCGGTTGATAGACAAATATTGTGGAGCTTAAAAGGTAAAATTTTGAATCATCTATATTTGTATCAACTGTATAATGATATTAATTCCATTTAGTTCAATATAAATAATATCTAAAACTAGTAAAAAAATAAACTACTCATCTTTAACTTATTTTAATTATAATTCCATAATATTCCATGTAATTATTTAATTATAATAATTCCATTCCACATTTAAATTAAATTTTTTAACTAATAATCTTTTAATGTTAAATTAAGATACAATCTAAAAAGAGAGAACTATATAAATGATTGAAAAATTATAATTTTGTTAATAATTATTAGGATAATATTTTGATATCGATTGATTTCTCTTTTAATTTCCTAAGAAATTTCGTAGAATGTAACTCATGTAATATAAATAATATTTTTCAAGATTATATGTTATAATTTTTCATTACCATCTATCTAATTAATTTTTGTGCAATAAAATATGATTTTCTCCGCCCCTTCCAGCCCGCCAACTTCCGGGCTCTTGGCTGGATAGTTTGCGCCCTCTCACCTATTCTCGTCCAACGATTATATCTTCTCTTCCTTCCATCCTTCATCCCCCCTGCGTCATTCATTCCTTCCCCCAATTTCTTTTCCTTGGTTTTCCCTCCCTCCGCGTTGTCATGTTTCGTTTTTCTCGGCCTTTTCGTGGTGGTTTCCATTCACGGCCCCCACTTCTTGGCTCCGGCCGTGCTTGCTTCCCTGCCTCGCCGCCTCTCCCGCTCCCCACCCCCCCCTCTTCCATAACCCCCTCCTCCTCGGCCCTCTGCGCCCCGCAGCCCCCCGACCTCTTCCCTCTCCCGCCCCCTCTCTTCGCCGCGGGTACTTTTCTCCCCTTTTGTCTGCCCTACCACGGCTGGTTTCTCGCGCTTTCCCTCTCTTGTTGGGTTGAGCCCTGCCCCGGCGGGTATGCCGGCAAAGTACTTTTAATATATAATACTGAGTATAACCTCCTTACGTATCGACGTCTTAAAAGCAAGAAAGCGAGTCTGTTAAAACGGACGAGAGTAAAAAAAAGAAAATCAAAATGAACGTAAAGCCCGATCGGTTTGTTCGGAGATTATTTCCCTACATATATTAATACGTTAAATGTTAATAGAAAGTTTTTTTCTTAGGATGTAATTACACTAGGACTCTGTTTACCAGCGCACTGTAAATAATTTGAATTTTATTTTGGAAATAATATTTCTGGACAAAGTTATTTTAGTCGATAATCTCTATTCTACGAACTTGAATCTGATCCGAGTAAAAAATTTAATAATGATAATAAAAGGCTATTTAATGGTGTGTTTTATTTCATCTGGTATATGTCTCAAGAAATGTATAAACTACAATTACTTGACAATATAAACACAATATTAATAGAAATATTACACAATATTAATAGAAAGTTATGTAATATTATAAGTAATTTTTATCTTAATCCTCCAAAAGAATATCAATAAAGAAATATTCTATTTGCAGTGTAGGTTTAGGATTTTCTTTTGTCATGATAACAATTGGAACGACAGTTTTTTTCTTAGGATGTAATTATACTAGGACTCTGTCTGCCAGCATCTGCACTGCAAATAATTTGAGTTTTATTTTGGAAACAATATTTCTGGACAAAGTTATTTTAGTCGATAATCTCTATCCTACGAACTTGAATCTGATCCGAGTAAAAAATTTAATAATGATAATAAAAGGCTATTTAATGGTGTGTTTTATTTCATCTGGTATATGTCTCAAGAAATGTATAAACTACAATTACTTGACGATACAAACACAATTAATTAATAGAAATTAGCAATAACGTCTATAAAGCTTTCGATTTTTTAATAAAGTTAAATGACAATTCGGTGAATAGTAAATTTGAAGGCTGCATGCCAACTGCTAAATTTTGTCTCCAATTTAACAACGTGACTGATATGCTCAATTATAAAAATCGGTTTTCAAAAGAAATATTTAATGCGCCTCTAACCGACGATAATTATGTGCAGTTAAAAGCTTTCGCGGATGATTTTGAGACTTACATCAACACTCTGTGCGATCAAAAAGGCACTCCCATTCTCAGGACTAACAGGAAAACAGGAAAACATTTTCTCGGAATGATTGTATGTCTCAGGAATATGTTTTGCTTATTTGATAAAATAAAATTAGTAGGCCTAACTTATCTTTTGACATATCTCATGACAATCTCATGACATTAATAGAAATATTACACAATATTAATAGAAAGTTATGTAATATTATAAGTAATTTTTATCTTAATCCTCCAAAAGAATATCAATAAAGAAATATTCTATTTGCAGTGTAAGTTTAGGATTTTCTTTTCTCATGATAGCAATCGATATATGATATATTTGTACATCAAATGCATGTAATGAGAAATGACATGAATAAAACTGATAATAGTAAGTGTCATATCCAAAACTTATAAAAATAATTTCCATATTTCACGTTAGACAACAGATTATTTATCGTTTTCATGTGCTGTAGTTTTCTACAAATCGAGAGAGAGAAAGAGAGTTTATCTTCAGTGTTTAAACTTGCAAAATCCACTATTACTTTAAATAATTAATAATTAATTATAAAAATTTTTTATAGTTACATGTTACATGTATTTTTGCGACAGGCTGTATATAGGTTTCTCTTGTTTAATATTAATCTTAATCAAAGCATTTTGACTTTTACATTGCTATTTCTAAAGAAAAATGTTCAACGATTTAGAAATAGAAATGAAAATAAGTTTGTCTTCACATCAGGAAAATAAAATTAGAAAAATATTAATATGTTTTTCTGCTTACACAAATACAAAAAAATATTTAGCAATGAGCATTTAGCATGACAAAAGAAAATATGTCCAAGGAAATAGAAATGAAAATAAGTTTGTCTTCACATCAGGAAAATAAAATTAGAAGAATATTAATATGTTTTTCAGCTTACAAAAATACAAAAAAAATATTTAGCAATGAGCATTTAGCATGAC
>CABEGB010000332.1:0-43782 GCA_901521435.1 Crematogaster levior
AGGGCAATTCAGGAGGAGAGGAGAAGAGCAGGCTGGGAGGATGCTAAATAGCAACTACAGGAGGAAGCGGAGCTACTACTATACACAAATGCACAGAGCTTGATAGCGCATAGAGATGAGATACAGCACCAGATTATGAAGAAAATGAATCCGGCATGCCTAGCATTATCAGAGACCAGATTGATTGATGAAATTGAAGATAGTGAAGTGAATATATCAGGTTACAGTATTATTAGATGTGATGCGGAAAATAGGAATACAGGAGGAGTTGCCTTATATGTAAGAGATGACATTAAATATAGTATAGTATTAAAGAGAAAGCTAGAATCGAATTGTTGGTGTGCTGCGATAGAAATAAAAGAAAAATTGTATAAAGGCGTGATAATGATAGTATATCACTCACCGAGTGCATCACACGGTGATTTTATAAGATTCTTGGAAAATGTAATAGAAGAGTTAGCAATAAGGGGAGAAGTTATAATAGTAGGGGACTTCAACATAGATTATATGATGTACTCGTTTTACACGAATAAGCTACAAACGACAATGTTGAATCTGGGTATGAAACAATATGTAAATAGTCCTACTAGAATTACGAAGGATAGTCAAACAACTATAGATTTAATTTTTGCAAATAATAAGTTAGAAGTACAGGTAGTGCATGAACCAAAAATAACAGACCATGCGTGGCTAAAAGTTAAGCTATGTGTGGATAAAGATAAGAATAAATACAGAGAATTTAGTGCTAGGAATTATAAGGACTTCAATGCAGACGAATTTATTAAATTACTTGAGGATAGATTAGAAGAGAGTCAGAATTCAGATGTTAGTTTAAGAGCGGAGAAATTAGTGAGCAGTATAGTAGAAGTGTTAGATGTCACAGCCCCTAAAAAGAATTTTAGAATTCCGAAAATATGGGAAGGAAAGAAATGGTTTACAGATGAAATAAGAGAAGCAGTGTCAAAAAAGGATGAGGCTTACATGAAAGCGGTATATGATAATACAGAACAAAAACTGGTTACAATTTAAATCTAAAAGGAATGCAGTAACTAAATTGATTAAATTAAAGAAAAAGGAATACTATGAAAATATGATTGATAATAATAAAGATAATCCAACAAGTATGTGGAAAACTTTGAAAGAAGTAATTAGAGGTGAATCAGTAGGTATAAAGGAGGTAGAAGACATAGATTTTGAAATAATAAATAATAATGAGGAAGGCAATATAGCTGATAAGTTTAATTTATATTACATACAAAGTATAAATAATATAGTTAAATCGATAGAAGGTAGACAGTTAGGAGAAACAGGTAAAAAAATTATATTTGTTATTGAAAACAGAGGAACTATGGAGAAATTTGAGACAATTGAGATAAAACACTTAGAGGAAATTGTTAGGAGACTGCCAAAAAAGAAGGGCACGGAAGAAGGAATAACTAGTGAGATATTAAAGATAGCGTTTTGTGTAATAAAGGAAGAATTTGTTGATATAATAAATCATTCTTTGAGGGAAGGTCGCTGTCCGGAAAGTTGGAAAACATCTACAATAATACCGATCCCAAAAGTAGTTAAACCTAAGAAAGCAAGTGAATATAGGCCTATTAATATGTTACCAATATTTGAGAAAGTATTAGAATTAGTAGTGAAAGAACAATTTGAAATGTATTTGGAAAATAATAGTATTATAACAGAACATCAGTCGGGATTTAGGAAATGTTATTCATGTGAAACAGCGATTCAAACCGTCATCGACGAATGGAAACTGATAATTAGTAAAAAAAAAATGGTGGGGGTAATTTTCATGGATCTCAAGCGAGCATTTGAAACGGTAGATAGAGAAAGATTACTAGGGAAATTGTATCAATACGGAATTAGAGGAACGGTACTAGAATGGTTGAGATCATATTTAACAAATAGAACTCAACAAGTTCGATTCAGCAATAAATGTTCTAAATTAATGGCTACAGAGTATGGAGTACCACAAGGGTCGGTCTTGGGACCATTGTTATTTATGTATATATAAATGACATAATCAGAATCTGTCCGGAAGAGTGTAATATAAAAATGTTTGCAGATGATACCTTAATATATGTAACAGGAGAAAGTAGTGCAGAGTTAGAGGTAAAAATGAATATGGCATTTAATGCAGTGGAAGATTGGATGAATGTGAACAAATTAAAGATGAATGCAGAAAAAACAAAATATATGGTAGTTAGAAGTATAAGGAAAGAATTGCGAGGTAGTATTACGCTAAAATGTATGGATAAAACTGTAATAGAACGTGTGGAAATTATGAAGTACCTAGGAATAATGATAGACGATAGACTTACATTTAAATATCATTGTAATTACATGCAAAAAAAAATAGGGAAAAAGACGAGTTTCTTAAATAGAATGGGTAACTTTGTCTCGGCATATGCTAGGTGCATGATATATAAGACGATCATAGCACCACACTTCGAGTATTGTGCTACATTGTTAATTGCAGTAGGAGAAACACAAATGAATAATTTACAAAAAGCACAGAATAGGGCAATGAGAGTTATCTTACAATGTAATCGGTATACGAGAGTGGAAGATATGTTGCAAGCGTTACAATTCATGTCAATAGGACAGAGAATGCATTATAGTGTGTGCATATTTATTTTTAAAATTCGTAATAATTTGTTACCAGAACATCTGGGATGTAAATGTAAGACAGTGGAAAGTGGGGAAGGAAGGTTAACACGACAGATAGGTAATATTGAAATTCAATTTCGAAAAACAGCCGGGGCACAGAAAAGCATATTTTATGAGGGATTAAAGTTGTATAACGAGTTACCTATGGATATAAAAGAATGTACAAAATTAGTAACATTTAAGCGTATGTTAAGGGACTATGTGATATCTAAGATAAAGTAGTTGTTTTTTAATTGTTAGTTATTTTAATTGTTAATTGTATTTTGATTGTTTTATTTTTTGTTGTTAACTGCATATGTAAGCATTGTATTATTATTCTTGTTAAATAGCTGAGGAGGCTAAATAAAGATTATTCATTATCCATTCATTCCGCTTTCTCTCTCTCTCTCTCTCTCTCTCTCTCTCTCTCTGGGCAGGGTGATATATGTGATTGATATTTAACAGTACTACTTATTGAATAGTCAGAGACAAGTTGTGTCGGATGAATCGGAATGTAAGTATTATTATTATTCCTAAGTGGATACTGAGAAACGCATCGAAGTTTTTTGAGAGCAGGCCGCCATGTTCTTTTTCCGAGTCATTAACAAATTAGTACTCTGGAATTACAAGCAACTATTTTTCATTGTCCAGGCTTGTATAAATTTCAAATCAAACTTCAATAAACGGCTTTTATATTTTGTGCACTAAGAATAACATATCACTTATGTACTTTCACTTAGAGTCAAATTTTAATCAATTTTACTTATATACACCTTATGTATGTATGTTCATTTTGAATTTGCACCTTGAATAACATATCAGTTATTTTTCGTGGTAATATATTATTAAATTTATTATATTATTTATTTTATTAATTTATTTAGTTAATATACACTTTATATATGTTTACTTTGAACTGGCACCTTGTAAATATATCAGTTACTTTTCATGGTGATATATTATTAGATAATCATTTAAATTTGTAAAAATTCAAATTCTTGAGGGTTTATTTTTGAACATGGCTTGACCTTTTCATTTATGATATTTTTTGGGATTATATATATTTTCACTAATTTTCGTTGAACAGCTTCTTTGCATAATGTATTTTCCGGGCATTTGTATATTTTTAAATATTTCATTAAATTTATTAACGCAAAGTCCGAGTCCAACATTTTAACCAGAAGATTATGCGCACATTTGTTTTGATTGATTTCATGTATGAAAATGTATATGTATTAAAACGTCACGCTGAAAATTTCATCGGCTGTCCCATGGAGCGTATTTACGCCGGCGTAATGATCAATAAGCCAATCACAAAATCCCTGAGTATCCATTTTGAAAATAAGCTTTGTAAAAAGTTATTGTGATTGGTTTATTTATTTTTACGTCGCGTAAATACGCTCCATGGGACAGCCGATGTTTTTGCTGGCGTAACGAAAACGGGCGTAAAGCCTGTGATTGGCCTAGTTCCTTTACGCCGTACGCCGGTACGCCGTACTCTGGCTTCATGGGACTTCACCCTTAGGGTGCGTTCGGGGCACTGACGTACGTCAATGGTTCGGGGAGCTCGCTGGTAGCGCTATGTAGCGCTACGGCTGTTCATGAAGCTATCGAATAGTACATACTACCGAACACTATCGTGACGTCACTGACGGTAGTGTTTTACGTCATAATTTCGCGCTATCAACGCTATCCCTCTCGAGGTAGTGCATCGGTAGCGATAAGGTGCAATTTCACGCAGCGTGTAAAAGCTGGCGTTTTACTCCCTCTCCACCGCCACGCAAGGCAGCGATAAAAAGCTATTCGCTTTCGCCTCTTGCCTTTTCATGGAGCGAATAAAAGCTAGCGTTTATCCCCACTCCACCGCAAAGCAAACCAGTGTTAGGGCCACTTCGACCAAACTCCGGCAGAGAGAAGGATGAGAGTGGTCATGCCCGCGATTTAGGTGCGACCACAATTCGAGACGCCTCTATGTCCATAAAACGTGCACATTGAACTACATAGCCAATGTCTACGAAATTTCTCGATGGGTAACACGCTATGTCCACAGATGATGGTTCTGTTCCGTGCTATGTCTACGGATAATGGTTCTGTTCCGTGCTATGTGCACGAAGTGTCGATAATTTAGGTGCGACCACAATTCGAGACGCCTCTATGTCCATAAAGCGTGCACATTGAACTACATAGCAATGTCTACGAAATTTTTCGATGGGTAACACGCTATGTCCACAGATGATGGTTCTGTTCCGTGCTATGTGCACGAAGTGTCGATAATATAAACCTGTAACCAGAGATAATATGTATATTAGTATTTATACATATAAAATAAAGAAATTTTTCATTAAATATACATATTTTGCTTATTCATTATTATTCTGAATTAATTGTTATTTTTATCTATATCACAAAACATATAAAATATATGTCTGCAAAATTTAATATATGTTTAATATTATATTTAATATTTTATATAGAATGTACAGTTTCAGTGAAGAATTCGAATTCGAACAATTTATATGTATATGTCCCCCTTCCAATAATATTGACATGTTTTTGCATTTTTTCGAAAAATCATTTTTGTAAGAGTTATTCAGTTTGTTTCCTTTTCGATGGGCCACCCTGTATATAATTGTATGTGTGCAAAATAAATTATACCAAATATATGTAAATTATGTAAAATATATATCACATACATTATATAAAATTAATTTCAATATTTAATGTAAAATAAATATGATGAGTGTGTGTTATTTTTTTCAATATTTTTAATAAATTTACTTATATATAAAATTATATTACAGTTGATTTAATAGGATGTTTAAATATTAAACAAAGAATTTATATGATCAATTATATAATTTATGTACATTTAAATTTTGACAGTTACTAGTGATTATTTCTATGTGTACACTTTTAATGTTATATATCATCTATCTTACACTCGATGCGCGCAAATAAAAGAAACAAAAGAAAACGCACAGTCTCTAACCGAACTGTCCGTATAAAGACGCTGGCGACGATCTCGTGAAATTTGTTGTCAGAGAATAGACTTGCGATTGTGTGATTGTGCGATTGATTCCGATTTTTCTAGTAAATATATCGTGAATCGTGTTAACTATTGTAGTGTTAACTATTATAGTTGGTTTTTAGTTAATCTTTAGTTGTTTTTTTTCTTAATTAATTTTCGTAATTATTTTAATTCTTTATTATTTTTTTCTTAATTATCTTTTTAATTTTTCTTGATTATTATTTTAATATTTTTGCGCTAAAAATATTTTAGTGTTAAGTGCAATTTGGTTCTTATTTTAATACATTTTTAAAATATAAAAGTTATATATAAATTATATATAAATACACAATAATGGATAAGCAGTGTCGTGTGGAAACTGTTTATGACAAATGTGCTTATAAAAACTGTTGCAACGGACGATATTCCACGGGAGCACATTTATTTAGATTTCCATCAAATACGGATCCAAGATTGAAATTGTGGATACGCAACAGTGGTAAGTTTTTATATTTTTAATAAGACATGTTGAGAGAAAGAGAGAGAGAGAGAGATAAATATACACATAAAAATATGTATACATGGATTTTAAATATAATTTTAAAGCTTTTATATACTAGTGATATATAAATATATATATACTAAGAAAAATAACATAAAGATTGATAATCTTTAATATTATATAAGATAAATTGGAAAAATAATTCCCTCTTTATATTTATGGATCAACATTTTATGTAGTAAAAGCTACTTATCTTTATTTAATTTTTGAATGAGATTTAGATTATATAATTTGTAATTTATAAAACGTGCGTTTAAACAATAATTATGTATATAATATTGAAAAAAGGTAATATTTTAACGTTGCAAATAAGAAAATTTTTATTATGTTTGGATGATATGTCGGGAAAAGTGTGATAATTTGTGCTTTTTACGCATGGGTGAATATGAACAGTATCGAATTACTATGTTAGTATATGTTGTGAGTGTAAATAGTGGTACGCGAGTCGCGAGTTTGCATCAGCCAAAGTGTCGTCAATTGTTTCGTATCGTCAATTCGTTTCGTCAGTTCTCCTGAAACCACGGTACGGTACGGTACAAGTCGTGTGACGATGGATGAAGTAAGTACAAGCATGTGCAAATAGATTAGAGATTCAGTAAGAGGACAGAAAGGAAGAGAGAGAGAGAGAGAGAGAGAGAAAGAGATAGGAAATAAGAAAAAGATAGTGTAATAGCGTGAGAATGGGAAGAATGTGTATGTGTGTGTGTGCATGCGTGTGTGTGTGTGTGTGTGTGTGTGTGTGGTGTGTGTAATATGTGGTGTGGCGTAGCGTGTGTGTGTGTGCGTATGGTGTAATGTGTGTGTTGTGTGGCGTGGTGTGTGTGATGTGGTGTGGCGTAGCGTGTGTGTGTGATATGGTGTGGCGTGGATGCGTGATGTGGCGTGGTATGGCGTGGCGTGTGTGTGTGATATGGTGTGGCGTGGTATGTGTGCGTGATGTGGTATGGCGTGGCGTGTGATATGGTGAGGCGTGGTATGCGTAATGTGGTATTTGTGTTGTGTGTGTGTATGGCGTGTGTGTGTGTTGCGTGCGTTAAAATGTGTGTGTGTGTGTTTTGTGGCGTGCGTGTGTGTTGTGCGTTGTGTAGCGTGTTGTGTGTGTGTGTTGTGTCTCACCTTGTGTGTGTTTTGTTTGGTTGTGTAGTGTGTGTGTAACATGTGTGTGTGTGTGTGTGTGAGCTGTGCATTATTATAAATGATGTGTGTGTGTGTGTGTCAATGTGTGTGTCCGTCTGAGCTGCGTATGCGGTAATGTGTGTGTGTGTGTGTGTGTGTGTGAGTGTGCGCGTGTGTGTGTGTGTGTGTGTGTGTGTGAGAAATATGTTTGGAAAATATTTCTGCTTTTATAGAATTTTTTTAAGTCCACATAACAATAATTCTTTTTAGCTGAACGAATTTCAATCGGTTGAAACCGATGCTCTTGTGACGATGCCATCGACAACGGCGAAGACCGCGACCATGGTGATATCGCCGTCGACGTCGATGCTGATGGTGCCGACAACGGCGGGCATGGCAAAGGCAACAATGTCGGCGGTGATGCCGCCGATGAAGATATCATCTGCAGCGAAGGTGATATCGACATCGGCGTCATCACCGTCGACATCGATGCTGGTGCCAACATCGACAACGGGCACGGCAAAGGCAACTGCGACCATAAAAACAACGGCATCGCCGTCGACATCGGTACCAATATCGACGACAAACGCGGCGGGCACGGCAAAGGCAACTATGAAAAAAACGTCAACATTGGCGGCGATGCCGTCGACGTCGTCGGAGGAAGCTACAGAAAACATATCTGTAAATGTAAGTATGACTTTTTTCTTTAAGTTGATATTATTTAATAATTGTATTTTTATAAATTATAGTAATAATTAATAGATTTTAATTAGTCTAATTGAAAATTAAAATTTTAAATGAGATTAATTAAAAAATATTAATTAATTTGAAATTAATTTGAAATATTTTTTTTAATATTGAAAATTTTAGTATATTTGAAACATTTAGTATATTTGAAATTGTTATTTTTTTAAAAAGATAAAAATATTTTATATATAAATATTTTATGTTTACATATAAAATATACGTGCATCTCTTTATTTTTTCAGAAAGAAGAATTAAAAAATTTTATAATAGAAATATTGCAAAGCCGAGCCAGAGGCAGAGGAGGCGGATTTCGAGGCAGAGGACGAGGCAGAGGAAGAGGCAGAGGAAGAGGCGGAGGAAGAGGCGGATATAGAGGAAGAGGCAGAGGAAGAGGCGGAATTAATATTGTTTTTTATAACAACTAACCTTTAATCCCAACTCATGGGTCTTTGCGTTATTTGGATCAATAAAAACGCTTTAAAAAATCTTAAAAAATTCATGGAGCTTCTTTCAACCTTCAACTTGAAGTCCCAATCATAATATTTCGATAAAAATTATTTTTTTATATAGTTTGTTTTTTATTATATATATTTATTTAATTTAATCCTTGCCTTTCGGCTTAGGATGGCTTCCGGTACATAAAATTTTACATTTAACACAGCAACAGATTGAATATACACTCCAGTAACTCAGATAACCCGCATCTTAATTCCAATCCTCACAATAGACTGTCAAATCAAATAAAATCAAACAAAATAAAATCAAATTAAATTAAATTAAATTAACCAAATTAAATCAAATCAAACCTTATTAAATTCAACTTCAACTTTAACTTTAACTTTAACTTTAAATTTAGCTCTATATTTATTAAATTTTAATTCTTTGGTTTCCACTTTATATATCTATTTCCTATCTATTTTCTTCTCTCTGATTGCCCTGTCCTTCTTTTCCTTCCTTTTCGTGACTTCCTTCCCTTCTTCCCTTCCTTCCGCTTTCCGTACTTTCTCCTCCAATCTCCTTTCTTCTCTCCTTCCATCTATCCGCTTCATTACTTCCCTTCCTTTTCCGTCCTCCCCTAAAAACTCTTCTACTGTCATTTCGTCCTTTGTCTCGTCGCATTCTTTCAGGATATGTAATATATTTTCTATTCCTTCTCCACATATTCTGCACCTCCTCTCTGTCTCCTCCATCCAGTGTTGACTCCCTTTCATTTCATTCCCACATCTGTATCTCGCTATCCTGTTCCTTTCTTTCTTATTTCTTTTTCCTCTCAGATATATTGGTGTTTCCTCTGTCATTATGTTTTTATATATTTCATTGTACTTCGATTCTTCTATCTTCTTTCTTCTTACTTGTACTTCTTTTCTTGCTATTCTTCCCATTATATCCTCCACTATCTTCTTCGTTTCCCCCTTCTCTCTCTCTTCATTCAATACCTCTTTACTTATTTCGGCCTCCCTTCTTCTTCTTTCCCATTTGCTCTCCTCCTTGCTTTTTCTCTCCTTTTCTAGTTCCTTAATATATTCTATTACTATCTTCTTCTCCGTTTTCCTCGCCTCCTCCTCGTATTTAATTGCTCTCCTCATAGCCTCCATCCTTAATTCCCTCATCTTCGTTTCTTCCTTCAGAATATAGTTTGGTGTCCTTTTATCCAGTCTCAAAATCCACTTTACATATTTCCTCTTTATACCATCTAGTCTCTCTTCCTTATTCCATCCCCATATTTCTGCTCCATATAATGCTATGCTTCCTACCAATGCGTTGAACATCTTCATTCTTCTTATGTAATCATCCCTGAATAGTCTTTCTCCGATGCTCCACGTCATTTTCATCGCTATCATCGTTCTTCTTATTCTCTCCCCTATATGTTTCTCTGTTCCACCATTCTTTTGCATAATGTATCCTAAATATCTCATCTCTTTTACCTCTTCTATGGCTTCTTCTCCCCATTTCCAATCTCTCTTTCCGGCTCGTCCTCTTCCTCTCTCGAACACCATCACCTTGGATTTTTCTGGACTCAAGGTTAACTCCTTCTTCTCTATGTATTTTTTAAACCTCTTCATCATTCCTTTTAATTCCTGTTCACTTTGTGCCACCATAACTATATCATCCGCATACGTAATCGTCCAAAACTTTTCTTTACCTACTACTATCCCTCCCGTCTATTCTTTCCTCATTTCTGCCTCTAAATCCATAATATATATGTTGAACAACGTAGGGCTCATAGGGCATCCTTGCCTAACTCCTGTGCTTGTCCAAAACTCCTCCGATTTTCTTTCTCCTACTTTCACCATATTCTTCGTTTCTCTATAAGTTTCCATAATCCTCTTTCTCAGTCTTTTTCCTATTTCTGTCCTTTTCAGCATCTCTCCTCCTGTCTACTTTATCGAATGCTGCTTTAAGGTCCGCGAAAAACGCAAATATCTTACCCTTCTTCTTCCTTAATTCTCTATTTACTATGTAATTCAAGATGTAAATCGCATCTGTCGTTCCTCTTCCCCTCCTAAAACCGAACTGTCCTTCCTCGAGCTTCTTCTCTATTTCCTTCTTTAATTTCTCATTTAATATGTTCGCATAAATTTTGTAAGCCGTATCCATCAATGTCACCCCCCTGTAGTTTTTCGTCTCTCCTTTCTCCCCTTTCTTGTATATTGGACCAATTAGTCCCTTATTCCATTCTTCTGGGATTCCTCCCTCCTTCCATATCCTATTTATTAATCCCAGGAATACTTTACCTACCTCCTTCGGCATCAATCTCCACGCTTCATTCTCTATCCCATTCTCCCCTGGTGCTTTTCCTTTCTTCAATTCCCTCAGCTGCCTTACTAACTCCTCCCTCGTTATTTCTTCCCCCTCTTCATCACTTTTCTGTGTCTCTTCCTCTTCTTCTCTCTCCTCTTCTAAAATCATCCTTTCCTTAGTTCCTCCTAACAATTCCATAAAATGTGCATTCCACTTTTCCTTGCTGATGTTCTCGTCAATTCCTTCCCTTTTCTTCCTATATCTATTTATATATTTCCACACTTCTTCAGTAGTAAAGCTATGCCGGTTCTGGACCACTTTGGAGTGGGGGTATGACGTCACAGGAGTGGGGGTATGACGTCACAGGAGTGGGGGTATGACGTTACAGGAGTGGGGGTATGACGTCACGGGGGGGCAATTAATCAATCAATTAAATTAATCAATTAATTAATCAATTAAATTAATCAATCAATCAAATTAATCAACCAATCAATTAAATTAATCAAAAAATTAAATTAATCAATTAAATTAATCAAACAATCAATTAAATTAATCAAAAATTAAATTAATCAACTAATCAATTAAATCAATCAATTAATTTTAAAAAATCAATTTTTCCTTATAATAAAATAATCAATCAATTAATTTAAAAAATCAATTTTTCCTTATAATAAAATAATCAATCAACGAATCAATTTATCGATTTCTACTTATAAAAATAAATAAATAAATAAATAAAAAAACCCATAAATCACTCAGTTTTTATAAATTTACGACGCCCGGAAGATAAGATTCTAATGCGTCACACGATAGTGTTTAAACATTGTCACAAATTTCTAAAATTTTTTCTTATCTTTTTCTCTGTTCAAAGGGACAATAAGACCCAAAGAAAACATCAATTCCGAGTTCCATGACTCACTCAGTTTTTATAAATTTCCGACGCCGGAAGATAAGATTCTAGTGCGTCACACGATAGTGTTTAAACATTGTCACAAATTTCTAAAATTTTTTCTTATCTTTTTTGTTCAAGGGACAATAAGACCCAAAGAAAACATCAATTCCGAGTTCCATGACTCACTCAGTTTTTATCCGGCGCCGGAAGATTAGATATTCTAGTGCGTCACCGGGTTACATGCAAACCTTTCCGTTTTTTTTCCCCCTAAAAACATTAACGCGTTATTGGGTAGTTTTGAAAATTCCATCTCTTTAAGATCATTCTTGAGCAATAAGGTAAGATCAGTTCTCAATCGCCCATGAAAGAGAATATACCTTGCTCTGTGCATCGAATAAAGTTTCAATCTTTAACAATAAGTCGCGTTAGAGCGCCAAAACGCGTGGCCGCTATTAAAGTCGGTGACTATAGTAAAAAAAGTGGAAGTGAATTAATTCGAATAAAAGCGGTGTGACATTCATAAAACATGGAACATATCGAGGAATCTGAACGCAATCTGTTGGAGCAGGCCGATAAAGTCGTTACCGCGGAAGAATGTTTAGCGTGGATGCAACGATGCGACGAGCTTATGGAAGAGCTCGAAGAACGCAGTCGTGCTAAGCGTCCAAGGCTCTCGATTGGAAATAAGCAATCTTTGGTAGCACGAATCGCGCGAATCGAGGGTGTAAGAAAAAGACTAGAAAGACGTTTTGTACACGTCGGTGGCGCTTACGCGAGCACAAGTGGCGATAACGCGGAGAGACTCGTTTGGCGAGAGATCGAGACCGCGTTCGAAAATCGTGTACTAACAGGCGCGGTGATTAACACAAATCACATCGAACCGCGAACATTTTTGAAAGACGCCGGTGGTGTAGTGCTCGAGCAAGTGCAAGACGCTATTGAAAAATACAATAGCGTAAAAGTGAACACTGTATTCAATGGGGAGTTTGTGACCGGCGATAAACGTGCAAATAAAAGTATTAATACAAAAAATTGTGAACTCTATCGAACAATGGATTTGCAAGATTGGTACGAGCGACGCGTCATCGAACCCACCCTGGCATCCCTCGAAGAATTCCAGGAGCGGGATAGCGGATGGGCGTTGTCACGGATACTTAATTTGGTCATCAACGTAAACAAGCATAATCCATTGCATGCGGGATGTAGAGTGGAAATACCGCGAGATATAATACTGAAGAAAGCGGTAATCAACGTGAAATCGACCGACAATGCCTGCTTTGCGTGGTCGATAGTCGCCGCTTTGTATCCCGTTGAGAAACATGTGGATAGATGCACCTCTTATCCCCATTATTCAACAAAGTTGAATCTTCAAGATATAGAGTTTCCAATGACTCTTAAAAATATCAATAAATTTGAACGGTTAAATAACGTATCAATAAACGTATATGGCATCGGGGAGCAGAATAAGAAGAAGAATACGCTAAACATTCTCCCGCTACAACTTACCGGTGATAAAAAGGAGAAGCATATCAATTTGTTGTATGTGGAGGATCCGCAGGACAACGTGGGACATTTTGCGTGGATCAAAAATTTATCCCGCCTTGTGAGCTCACAACTCAACAGAAACGATCATAAGAAATATTTTTGTGATCGGTAAGTACACATCTTAATAAAATTTATTAAAATAATTGTTACTACTCGAAAGATATATATAAAAATATATGTTATTTTTTTCAGATGTCTCCACTATTTTCATTCAAATTATAAATTGGAAGCCCACACCATTGACTGCGGAAAGATGAATGACTGCGCTATCCGATTACCAAGCGAAGACGACAAGTGGCTCAGCTTTGGCAATTGGAGCAACAAGGAGCAAGTTCCGTTCATCGTGTACGCCGACCTTGAATGTGTCCTGCAGAAGACGGACAAGAATTCAACCACAATTACGTACCAGCACCACCACCAGGTATTCAGCGTTGCATATTACGTGCGGTGTTCGTACGACGACTCGTTATCGTCGTATCGGTTTCGCCGTGTTAAAGATTGCGTCGCGTGGTTCGTCGGCGAACTCAAAAATCTTGCGCACCGCGTAAAACAAATTTTATCAACAAATGTCCCCATGGAAACTCTTTCTAACGAGCAGCGGGAGGCATACCGTAGCGCGACACATTGCCACATTTGCGAGAAACCGTTCACGCAAAACGACGACCGAGTACGCGATCATTGTCACTTGACCGGGCGTTACAGAGGTCCCGCGCATTCAAACTGCAATTTGAATTATAAAAATTCGCATACAATTCCCATAGTTTTCCATAATTTATCCGGTTATGATTCTCACTTTGTTATTAAAGAAATAGCTACCGCGTTCGAAGGCTCAGTTGATCTTTTACCAATAACAAAAGAAAAATATATTTCGTTTACAAAAAATGTCATAGATACCACTGAAAGATCAAAATTCTCAAACGATAATTGCATAAAATTACGGTTTATTGATTCATATAAATTTCTAAATAGTAGCCTTGATAAACTGGCATCGTTCCTTACTAAAGATAAGTTGAAAATTTTACGCTCCGAATTTTCTCAATTATCGATTGAGGATTTTGATCTTTTGACGAGAAAAGGTGTGTTTCCGTATGAATATATTGATTGCGTTGATAAATTGGAGGACCTCTGTTTACCGCCACGCGAATCATTTTATAGCTCATTAACCAGTGAGACCGTATCCGAGAGCGATTACGCGCACGCCGCGAACGTGTGGAAACAATTCTCGATCCGAACCTTGGGCGAATACAGCGATTTATATTTGAAAACGGATGTCTTGTTATTGGCTGACATTTTTGAAAATTTCCGTGATAGTAGTATGGCGAGTTATGGTTTGGATCCCGCATATTATTATACTTTGCCCGGTTTTACATGGGACGCTATGTTAAAACATACGCGTATAAATTTCGAATTGCTCACGGACATTGACATGGTCATGTTTATCGAACGCGGAATACGTGGCGGCCTTAGTCAATGTTCCGGTAGATACGCGCGAGCCAATAATAAGTACATGCAGTCGTACGACCCATCGAAACCTTCCACATATTTAATGTACTTTGACGTCAACAATCTGTACGGGTGGGCGATGTGTCAACCGCTGCCTTACGCGAGTTTTCGATGGGTCGAAGACGTCTCTAACTTTGACGTGAGCGCGATCGCTTCGGATTCGTCCACAGGTTACGTTCTCGAAGTCGATCTCGAGTATCCGCAAACTATACACGATGCGCACGCCGACTTACCGTTTTGTCCGATACGCGATAAGCCTCCCGGTAAACGACAGGAAAAACTTCTCGCCACACTTAATGATAAGAAGCGTTACGTCATTCATTACCGTAACCTGCAGCAGTGTACGCGTCATGGCCTTCGCGTCACAAAGATACACCGCGTGTTAGAGTTTTCACAATCTCCATGGCTTCGCGATTACATCGAACTGAATACGAAATTTAGAACTCTCGCGACAAACGATTTTGAAAAAAATTTATATAAACTAATGAACAACGCGGTATTTGGTAAGACCATGGAGAATGTTCGAAATCATGTCGACGTTAAACTCATAACACAATGGAACGGACGGTATGGCGCGGAGGCGATGATCGCAAAACCGAATTTTCACAGCAGAAGCGTCTTCTCCGAGAATTTAATCGCGGTCGAAATGCGAAAACTCGAGGTGAAATTTAACAAACCGATATACGTAGGTATGTGCATTCTCGACATATCGAAAGTGTGTTTGTATAAATTTCATCACGAGTACATGGCACCGTTGTATCGCGATAATTGTAAGATAATGTATACAGATACCGATAGTCTCGTATACCACATCGAGTGCCACGATGTTTACGAGATGATGAAGCGTGATATTGCGAGATTTGACACTAGCGATTATCCGATTGACAACGCGTACGGTATACCGCTCGCGAATAAAAAGATACCCGGTCTAATGAAAGATGAGAATAACGGGGTGATCATGACGGAATTCGTTGGACTCAGGGCAAAGATGTATGCGTTGAAGGTGGACGGTAAAAAAGACACGAAAAAAGCGAAAGGTGTCAAAAGTAACGTCGTAGCGCGGGCTATAACGTTCGATGATTACACGCGGTGTCTGAACGACGAAATCGAAATAACACGTCGCCAGTTTTGTATAAGATCAAAATTGCACAAAGTGTATACTATATCCGAGATGAAAATCGCCCTGAGTCCGTACGATGACAAGCGGTATATCGTACCAGATTCGTATAATACTTTGCCATGGGGACATTACCGTATACCATTGTAACATATATTTGAAAATGTATTATTTTGTGTGAAGGAGATTAATAAAGGTTTTTGTACACACGTATTTTTATATATTGTATTGCATGTATTTTTTATATATTGTATACACTTTTCATATAATATGTTTGAAATAAAAAAGTTTATATTAAATCGCATTGTCCTTGTGTATCCATGAATTGTGCGATCCATCGAATCCCAACCACTTTACGTAAACTTTGTCACCCTTTCTACGCAGTACTTTCTCCACGAGATACACGTCTGGGTGAGTCGCGCGGTGCAACTCGTATTCATAGAACGCTCCAGCGACGGATTTTCCATGATAATCTTCCAGTAGATACGTTACGGGATTAGTACGTTGTACTTTAACAATTTTAAACACCTCGGTGGTCCAATTTGGTGTGTAACCTTTCTCGAAGATGGTCTTGTACTTGCTAACGCGTACCGGGTCGCCCACTTTGAACTTTGCTGGACCCGCGATCTTTATGGTGCTGTACACCGTAGTCAAGAGTCTTTCGGCGATCGCGGGGGTAACGTCGACAGGTCGCATGCCGATCGTTCGATGCACACGCGCGTTATAATTTGCGATGAGTCGCGGCAACATATCGATCCATTTGTAATTCCCATTTAGCGTAAACATCTTCCACATGTCATTCTTCAACGTGCGATTGAATCGCTCAACGACCGAAGCCTTCAACACCGAATACGTGGAGTAGTGATTGATGTCGTGTTTCCTCAAAAGACGTTGCGCATCGGTGTTGTAAAATTCCTTTCCCATATCGGTTTGCAAGTTTTTTGGACATCTCTTGCTCTCTCGAATTATCTTAGCGATAGCTTCAGCCGTCTCGCTTCCACCTTTACTCTTGAGCGGTACAGCCCACGCGTACTTGCTCAATACATCTATGACGGTGAGTATGTAGTGGTAGCCTCCGTTGAAACGTGAGTATGGACGCATCTCGACAATGTCTGCCTGCCACAGGTCATCGTATCCCCGAACTATAACGCGTCTTCGTGGAAAATTTCTTCTTGCCGGAGCATGTAGTTCTTCAACGAGTTGTCGTTTTTCGGAACTGGCGACCTTGGATTTCGATGAGTTCATGTTTCGACGGTGCGATTGCTAACTGATTGACATCAACTGATTGACGCGTAATACATGCGAAGAAATTACGATTTCTGTTTTTAACCGTTTATTTCCGTTTGTTATCTTTTAATAGCGGTTCTTTGTCGTCCGTTGGCGTTCGATAACGATCCATGACCCGTTCATAGCCGTTTTTGACCCGTTCATAGCTGTTCCTGGCCTGTTCAACAGCCCCTCGATAGTTGTCTGACAGCCGTTCCTTGGTCGTTCGTTGTCGTTCATTGCCGTCCCTGAGCCGTTCATAGCCGTTCCCGTACCGTTCATTACTGCTCATCGTTGCTTGTTACAGGTTTCAGGATTGTCGTTCCTGAGTTATTCGAAAGTCGTTTTGTTGTCGTTCGCAAACCGTTTGCAAGACGTTCGTTAGCCGTTCCTGACTCGGTGGTAATTGCACGTCGAAGTTCGTTTATCGCAGTCCGTAACGCTTGCACGTCTTTCTCGATCGCAGTCCGTAACGCTCGTACGTCTTTCTCGATCGCAGTCTGCTTCTCGTCTGACTCTCTCTGCTGATTTTTCACAATTTTAAGGCATTGTTCCACGTACAGTTTGTTGGCGACGTCGGTATCGGCTTCAGGCTGCGCTACGCAGCAAATCTTGCGCGACTTTGCATCATAATCCATAGCGACGCGGCACAACGCGTTATCGCGAATATAATTTCTCATCAATCTGCTCCAATGATGCGAATTGTCTGTTGCGTTATTTCTCCGTTCGAGAAGTAGTCCAAATTTGTTGATTGACGACATTTTTTCATGTAAGAACACCGATCGACTGATTCGTTTTGACAATGCGTCAGTTAATTTATAATAAGACCAGCTTCGCGAAGTTCCTCGATGATCGACAGTATCTCGTTGTCGTGAGCGTTGTGGCCCGCTTGGCGCGAAGCTTCGAGCAATCGCAGGCGATCCACTAGCTCGTTGGGATCATCCCAGTGTACGTAATCGATCGCGTTGTCGTTTAGCGTCATAGCGCGAGGTAATCCTCCTCCGGATTTCTTCTTTCCAATCGATAGTAACGGTGCGATTACATCTTTGTACTTGTATCCCCTGTTGCTCCGTAGTTGACCGTCAGCATTGTAATTGCGTCTATGTACATTAGTCGTTAACAGTATATTTTTGTACTTTCGCATATCATCTTCCGTGTATTCGTCATTGTCGGGAATTTTCTTGAAAATCAGCTCGTAAAGACCTGGCGTACCGATGTATTTCACACCGTCAACGAGTATGTTATCGTTGTCGTCCACATCGAAACGTTTGCTACCGAGCATCATTCCATCCTTGCCGAGATAAACGCTGTACACTTTATCTATACCGCTCTCTTTGTCATCGCGTAGGACAGGCAAGATGTATTTTTGACTAAGCGGACCCAAATGATCACGCAACGTTTCTTGACCCTCAACCGTTTGCATCTGACCTTGAACAACTGTTGCGAGTGAATCGTCCGTAGTTTCGAAAACATTCGCGGTCGTGAGGATATCGTTCGCTGTCGTCGCCATCATCGGTTGTACGTTTTCGATCATCGCACGCGGTGTAGAGGTCAACGGTGCATCGTCGCCGTCATTTAACCTATATCGCTTCGGAGATTCAGGTGATTCGATTAACGAGCGATCCACTCGTTTCCTCTTCATCTTACTCCATATCGCATCCTTTTCACGTTTCTGGACTGCCGGCATTTCAATCCCTGCATCATCGTTATGCGACACCGGTTCATCTTTTATCGCGTACGCGCTAGAATTGTCAACGATTTTTTGCAGCGGCTCGATGATTGGTCCGAGGTGTCTCTTCGTCACGATATCGTTCTCGATTTTACCGGTCTTCAAAACATGATATTTCTTGCGGATGGATTCGCTCGTTTTCTCAATCTCCCTCACAATCTTTTCGCGCTCACTGCTCCCAGCCATGTTGAAAGAAACGTCGATCGCGCACGTTTGACTACAACGAGGTATCGGTAACGACTAGATGCTTCGCGGTATTGCAAACACGTTAAATCCTTTTCTGTATCGTCCGTTATTAAACGAGCTGTCCTTGTCTATCACTACGAATCCATACTCGCGCTGCCAACAACCGCGACATAACGCACAAAATTCATCGTACGACATGTCGGTATTCACGTGATCGTTGTACACATGTTTCAAGTTGGTACCATCCTGTTTAAACAGGATTAGTAAATTGGCGTTGTCGCGTATGAGATGTTTTGGTATTCTCGCGTACGACTGACAGAGGTAGAAACAATCGACATTCGAGTGTCGACCCATCGAGAAATATTCTCTCACTACGTCTTGTTTATCGCATGCCACGTCATCGAAGACGAAGATTGAGTTTGGACGCGCCTCGCTCGGTGGAATGACGTCACTGTTATTGGAGAATGCAAAGTAGCCGATTTCATCGATCGATGCCATAAGATTCTCCAAGTACTGATATTTTGGCTGTTGCAACGACTTTGAGTACACATACACATTCTCGAAACGTACACCGTGTGGACTTTCCAGTAAACTTATCAAAACGTTGGTTTTACCGCAATTCGAAGGACCGCAAACGATCGCGCGTATAGTACTCGGTAGCATCGTACCGTGCTTGCATTGCTTTTCCGCGTTGTCTCCCATCGACCGTAATCTGTCGTCGAAATTAGTCACTTTGATCGTCGGCGATTGTTGCACGAACCGCATGTTTGCAGCAAAAAATGCAATGACGAAGTCGTGAGAACGTGCCTATTTATATGTGCGCAAAACTGCGAATCGTTCAGTATTCGAAATGTTTTTGCTTCTGACGGATGACAGTGATATTCACGATTTAACCGTCGAACAATTGAAGTATATACCCAAGATCATTCTACTGCGGCAGTTTTCTAATTACATAGATTATGTGTGGGATAAACTTCCAGAAGATATTAGAGCGGATCCCGAAATTCAACAACATCGTCGGTGCCTGGAACATTATAATTTACCGTGTCATCAAACGCATATTGACGGTCCACCGCCATTGATAAAGAATTGTAGTGCATGTCAGCAACGGCGTCGAGCGAATCTGTAAAAGGCGGCAGTCTGCTGAATCGTGCGATAAACGCGCTTCCTTTCGAGTTACATATTCCCGGCTATCAGTTTTGCGGCCCGGGGACTCATTTGGAAAAGCGATTGGCGAGAGGTGATCAGGGTATAAATCCACTGGACGCAGCGTGCCGCGATCACGACATAGCGTATTCTCGGAGTAGCGATCTCGCGAAGAGACACGCAGCGGACCGGATACTCGCCGAAAAAGCGCGAAGACGCATCGTCGCGAAGGATTCCGCTCTCGGTGAGAGAGCCGCAGCCACAGCTGTCTGGGCGGCTATGAAAGCCAAGACGAAGATCGGTATGGGTATGAAGACGAAGAAAAAGGCGGCGAAAAAAAAACGGATACTTTCGGTAGCAAAACGCGGCGGCATATTGCCGATTCTACCAATGTTGGGCGCGCTCGGATCCTTGATCGGCGGAGCGGCTGGCGTGGTAAAAGTGGTGAACGATGGCAAAGCCGCGCGACGTCAGCTCGAGGAGCTACAACGCCACAATCGCACGATGGAAGGTCGCGGACTGTATCTCGCTCCGTACAAGTATGGGCGAGGAGTGTATCTCGCTCCGTACAAACGCGGGCAGGGAGTAATAGCCAAAAAGAAAAAAAAAACGTCATTAAAAAAAAAACGTTAAGAATGCCTACGGGTGTGACAACGAACGTACAATTGGATCAACTGGCAAGACGCATGCGTGTACCATACTTTAGAGGTGTTTTTATGCGTAACGCATTACCGATAAGCGGTGTACGTCGAAACGAGAGCGGTATCGTAAATCTAGATGATGCGACGGGTCCCGGCACTCATTGGGTGGCGTATGCAAAGAGGGAAAATTACGTGGTGTATTTCGACAGTTTTGGTAATCTTCGACCGCCTAAAGAACTCGCGCAGTATTTCGGAGACGGTGTGACGATAGAATATAATCACGCATCTTATCAACGTTACGGTCAGAACATCTGTGGACAGATGTGTCTATGGTTTCTCCGAACAGTCGACACGCGCGAATTTAAAGCTTGACGAGGTATCGTGAGGACTCAGTATTCATTGAGGGGCTTCTTTCATCATGTCGCTGACGCTTACGTTGACCGGAAAGAACAGTGTCCTTGCCGTAAACTACTTTCCACCCATAGATTTGAGCGATGACGATTACGAGCTCGGTCTAATGGACTTTGAAACTTATTACACGATACCGAACGTGAATGCTTCGAATAATAAATTTTACTTTGACAACGATTTGGAAATTACGATTCCCGAGGGATCGTACGAGCTGCAAGCCATAAATGATTTTTTGAGGCGTGCAATTTCGCGAAAACGTCCGCGACCCGTCGACGATGAAGATGAAGAATATCCGATAGTGCTCCGCGCTAATTACAGTACGATGAAAAGCGAGGTTAAATGTGCTTACAAAATAAACTTTAACAAGCCTAACAACATTGGGCCGCTGCTGGGATTTTCATCGTACCGCATGCTGAAGCCGGGACATTGGCATGAATCGGACATGCCGATTAACATCATCAACGTGAACATTATCCGCATTGAGTGTAACGTGACCGCGGGCGCGTACTGCAACAGTAAACCCGTGCACACGATACATGAATTTTCACCGAGGGTGCCACCAGGATATAAGATATCGGAAACGCCAACGCAAATCATTTATCTGCCGATCGTCACGCGGAGCATTACGGATTTAACGATACGCATAGTCGATCAGGACGGACGATTGCTCGACTTTCGAGGAGAAGAGATCACTATCAGGTTGCACGTACGACGACAACGGCGATAACGCGTGCGACGCATGAGATGCTCGTATTGAACGGATCGGAGCGCGTGAGAGACAAGCGGACCAACTTTGAGAGAACGATAGCGACATCAACGTTTGACAATATTCAGTCACGCGGTTGTATCAAGAAAAAGAAACTCAACGCAACGAACGTTGAATTTTTAAAATCTTTGGGATTCGCGGTGCGAAACGTTTGATCGACGCGACAATGACCGACATCCTCAATATCAAGGATGAGCCAATCTTTGACGATCGCATCGTCAAGATCGAGTCTCACACGTACAATCCGTTTGCCAACACGACGTTCGGACATAGCGACGAGATAAGAATACCCATACAGCAACAGGATCTATACACGTTGCCATGTGAAAGTCTTCTATACATCGAGGGAAAATTAACGATAAACAAACCTGCCGAGGGATCTGATGTGACATTGGGAAATAATTGCGTCGCATTCATGTTCGATGAGATTCGATACGAACTTGATGGTGTGGAAATTGATCGTAGCAGAAATGTGGGAATTACCAGCACGCTCAAAAACTATGTATCGCTATCGTATGACAAAGGAATGATTATGCAAAATGCTGGATGGAATATTTCATCAGTCATATTGAATGGATACTTCAACTTTTGCGTACCACTGAACACACTATTGGGATTTTGTGAGGATTACAAATCTGTGGTTATTAACGCTCGTCACGAATTGATTTTAATACGCGCACGCAACGACAACAATTGCGTTGTGGGAAATCCTGCGCTCGAGCCCGTGATTGATATATTCAAGATACAATGGCGAATGCCTCACGTTATGCTGAAGGAGATAAATAAGCTATCGATGCTGCGTACTTTGGAAAGCGGGCGATATCTCAACATGGGTTTTCGTTCGTGGGACCTGTACGAGTACCCGCTGTTGCAAAACACTACCAAGCATTCATGGGCTGTAAAAACCACGAGTCAGCTTGAAAAACCGCGATACGTTATTTTTGCGCTGCAGACTGGTCGAAAGAACGTCATGTTCGAGGATACGAGCCGATTCGACGATTGTAAACTGACCAACGTGAAACTCTATTTGAACTCTGAATTTTATCCATACGATGACCTGAACTTAGATTTCGATAAAAAAAGATGTGCTATGCTTTATGATATGTATGCACGTTTTCGTCAATCCTATTACGGATGTGCCCACTATGAAACGTTTTGTACGGTGCTTACGTTTCTAGAGAAAGGACCTTTTGTGGTCATCGATTGCACACGACAAAACGAGTCCGTCAAGAGTGCCACCGTGGATGTGAGATTGGAATTTGAGTGCAAAGAGAATGTACCGGCAAATACCACAGCGTACTGTCTCATTATACACGATCGCGTAATTCAGTATAACCCGTTGACCAACGTAGTGCGCAAAATCACCTGAGTGCCACAGCATCGATATAAAATGTACGATGCATCGAGATCGGCCGCAGTCTTTTTTCAACAACAATAAAAAAAACATCATGTCCGTACCGACGTTTGTGGATCTGCAAGGCTTTATCGTCGGCAGAAACTTTGTCGTGAAGGAGTTTGCCGCTCTCAGAGAGGGATCCATTCTCTCTCACTATATTTTTGGAAGCGCCGAACCATGGTGGCTTCTCACCAAAGCGGAAAAACAGCATGCATCTTGGTTGACGGCGAATCATCATGGATTACAATGGGAAGACGGAATGATTCCATACGGCATGGCTAGAACTTTGATTACGACGGCGGTGATGGGTGCGACGGAGAACGAGATATCACCCATCGTGTACGTCAAGGGACATGAAAAACGAGAATGGCTGCGGGATCTGTTACTGGATGACACGAGAGAAGAAGTCTATATCGAAAATATTGATACGCATTATGAAGACATTGAATCTTTGAATAAGTTGAATATTATGTATACGCTGCGTTGCCAGAAACATGTATCAAACTGCGCTTTACAAAATGTATTTAAACTATTCAATTGGTGGTCCGACCATAAAAAAATATACATGTAACCAATTGTACTTTACGAGAAAAAAAACATACATCCAAGTGATGGTCTAACTATAAAAATAAATATATTATTAATCAAAATAGATGTCAATTTTTTCCCCTTCCACTATATTCCTTTTCCCCTGGTTAAGATTATATCTTTTGTTCTCGTAATTTCTACGCTGACATTGGTGCTTGAAAATTTAGGAGGGGAATAATCCCCTCCCCATTGTAATTCTTTTTTATCAACGAGCTGAAGAACACGATCGTACACGTTCAGTGTTGCATCAACCGCTGTACGAACCGCTCAGCGAACAACTTCCCGTTATAAGAACAATGGACTACGGCATAAATTATTACGTTCCAATTGAATGTGATAAAAGATCTGATGGGTAAGTATCATAAATTTATATATTTTACACAATTTTATACAATAATAGTTTCAGTTTTTTGGTAAATCGGAATTACATTACAGGAAACGTGCTATCTCGGAAAAATGCCCGCGCTACATGCATATCATGAGAAGGACATTTGCTCTGACATCTACGGCGCATAAATATTTGGAAATTGGCCTCAAAGTGGGACCCGTGTCTTCTGTGGAATTAATTCTTGGTGATATCCGAGGACATCAGATGGTGTTGCCCTATACAACGTGGACAAGATTCATCGAAAGACGCATGGATATTGAACGATTCCTGCAATCAACAGCTACTTCACCGTTACAGATTGGAGATCTATCTGTAGGACTCGCTGCAATACGTGATGTGAGCGTTGTAAAACTAACATTACACGCTACATCCTTATACATGAAGCCATCAACCGTACTCTTTATGTTCGAGTTAGAACATTGTGTCGAACATGTATATTTCAAGCTATGTCAGAGTATAAAAAGTGTCAGTGATAGATATAAAGATTTTATAGATATTTTGCGTAATAATTATTTTATCGATAAAACGTAGTGCAGCTACAATATTACGTCAAGCTTATGATAAAACTTCAATCATAGATTGTGAACTATTAGCTTATGCTCTAGATCCTATAATGTATGATGCAATTCATCATCAATAAATAATGATAAAAATTACTTTAATTCTATTTCTTCCCCCATACCATTTCATCCACTGTTATTTCCTAGATAAATTAGATTTAAAAATTGAAAAGGTTAATATAATTATTTATTTAAAAAAATAAATTTAAGATTAAATATTGTAAGACATGCAAGAACGAGAACGCTTGTGGGGAAGGGGAATACACGCTTGTAGGAGAAAAAAGTTTTATTTTATATTATTTAAAAAATATATTTTATTCATAAGAAATGTTTATGTGTAATTTATACAAAAATGTGTGTGTGTGTGTGTGTGTGTGTGTGTGTGTGTATGTATTTTAAATAAAAAAAAAAAAAAAAATTAACTACATTTTCTTAAATTCTTCTCCGGTGGATCATCAGAGCTGGAGCCCGAACAGCCGCGTTAAAGATGTTGATATATGTAATTCTGAAAAGAAATAAAAATATTAGATTCAATATTATAAGTTAATTGTATAAAAGCTATTTGTTATGTTGTCATACCTGTTGGAATTTTGTTGCCCTCTTCCAGTATCCGGCTGTATATTTTGCCTCGCGTGTTAAGACCAAGCAAAATAGTAAAAATACTGATTATACCAGCCTTCTCTGTTGATTTCATCGCTGCATCCACGTATACCGATTTCTCGATCGCGTAAAAACTGTACCGATGATAGTTGTCGTGTACGTCTGGATAGCTTATTATTTATAATCTCGATGACATCTCGGTGCTCTTCATCACACGAATAGTCTTTATAATTCTTTTTTCGTGCTTCATTTATATTGCGTTCAACTTCTTCAAGATGTTCCATGACATGATTTTCGAACGGGGTCTCCATCTCTCGCCAAGCGAGTCTCTCCGCGTGATCGCTACGGACGTGTACAAAACGTCTTTCAAGTCTTTTTCTCACACCCTCGATTCGAGCTACCAAAGATTGCTTATTTCCAATCGTGAGCCTTGGACGCTTAGCACGACTGTGTTCTTCGAGCTCTTCCATAAACTCGTCGCATCGTTGCATCCACGCTAAACACTCTTCCGCGGTAATGATTCTGTCGGCTTGCTCCAACAGATCGCGTTCAGATTCCTCGAGATGTTCCATGTTTTATTCGAATTAATTCACTTCACTTTTTTTACTATAGTCACCGACTTTAATAGCGGCCACGCGTTTTGGCGCTCTAACGCGACTTATTGTTAAAGATTGAAACTTTATTCGATGCACAGAGCAAGGTATATTCTCTTTCATGGGCGATTGAGAACTGATCTTACCTTATTGCTCAAGAATGATCTTAAAGAGATGGAATTTTCAAAACTACCCAATAACGCGTTAATGTTTTTAGGGGGAAAAAAAACGGAAAGGTTTGCATGTAACCCGGTGACGCACTAGAATATCTAATCTTCCGGCGCCGGATAAAAACTGAGTGAGTCATGGAACTCGGAATTGATGTTTTCTTTGGGTCTTATTGTCCCTTGAACAAAAAGATAAGAAAAAATTTTAGAAATTTGTGACAATGTTTAAACACTATCGTGCGACGCACTAGAATCTTATCTTCCGGCGTCGGAAATTTATAAAAACTGAGTGAGTCATGGAACTCGGAATTGATGTTTTCTTTGGGTCTTATTGTCCCTTTGAACAGAGAAAAAGATAAGAAAAATTTTAGAAATTTGTGACAATGTTTAAACACTATCGTGTGACGCATTAGAATCTTATCTTCCGGGCGTCGTAAATTTATAAAAACTGAGTGATTTATGGGTTTTTATTTATTTATTTATTTATTTATTTTTATAAGTAGAAATCGATAAATTGATTCGTTGATTGATTATTTATTATAAGGAAAATTGATTTTTAAATTATTGATTGATTATTTTATTATAAGGAAAAATTGATTTTTAAAATTAATTGATTGATTTAATTGATTAGTTGATTAATTTAATTTTTGATTAATTTAATTGATTGTTTGATTAATTTAATTGATTAATTTAATTTTTTGATTAATTTAATTGATTGGTTGATTAATTTGATTGATTGATTAATTTAATTGATTAATTAATTGATTAATTTAATTGATTGATTAATTCCCCCCCCGTGACGTCATACCCCCACTCCTGTGACGTCATACCCCCACTCCTGTGACGTCATACCCCCACTCCTGTGACGTCATACCCCCACTCCAAAGTGGTCCAGAACCGGCATAGCTTTACTACTTTCTTCCTCTGTTCTTATCATTTTTATTTTCTGTTCTTCTTCCTCTTCATGTTTTCTTCTTTCTTCCTCGCACCATTTTCTATATTCCTTCCTTTTCTCCGTATATTCTCCCCTGTCGATCCTACCTTTCCTCATCTTTCTCATTTCTTTTCTCAGCTCCCTCTTTTTTATTTTCCACTCTTTGTTGTGCCATTCCTCTTTCCCAATTTCCATGGTATTATCTCTTCCTCACTTTCGTAATCGACTCTCTCACTTTCTCTTCCATTTCTTTCCATATCTCCCCATTTTCCGTTTTCCTACATACCATCCTTCACATTTTCCATGGTATTGCTTTACTCCTTCTTCTGACCATATGCTTCTCTCGTTTTTGATCATATTACTTTTTCTCACCTTTCTCTTTTCTCTGCTTTCCACTTCCACTTCCACCGGTACATGGTCCGATTCCGTTCTATTGCCTTCCTCTACTTTCCTTACCTCTTCGATTGCCTTTTCATTCGATATCATAGTCTATCACTGATGTTCCCGACTCTCCGATATATGTCCATCCTCCCTCCTTCTCGAAACTTCCATTTAATATCATCCATCCTCTTTCTCTTATTTATTTAGCATTGCTCTCCCTTCACTATTTATCGCTTTCTTTTGATCTTCTTTTCTCCCTCCTTTCCTTCTGTTCCTGTTCCTATTCCTATCGTTCCTCCTTCTGCCCCTGTTCTCGCATTGAAGTCTCCTCCCAGCAGCAAATAACCTTCCTCTCCTCTTCTATCTCTTCCCTTATATTATCCAGTGTTTCCTCACTATTCTGACTGTACACTGTGACAATTCTCCATCTATTCTTATTGTATATAAAGCTGGTCTCCATCGCTCCCTTGCTTATTTCCCTTACCTTAATTCCTTACAAATCCTTCCTTATCGCTGTGATGATTCCTCCCTTAGCTCTCCCCTTTATATTTTCCTTTGTTGCCGGTATACAGTTCCATTCATATCTATTCGACACTTTCTTTCTGATCTTCTTCCATTTTTCTTCCTCCATCCACGTTTCCGTTAAACCTATCATATCAAAGTCCTCCAGGTAATCCCACGTTTCTTCGCATTTGTTGGATAATCCTGCTATATTCCAGAAACAAATTCTAAACCCTCTCTCTCCAACCTCCTCCTCTTCTTTCTCCCGTTTTCCTTTTTCAATCCCTTCTCCCTCTTTTTTCCTCTTCCAATTTACCCTCTTTTCTCATTCCATCTGTACCATCTTTCCTTCAAATAGATCTTCTTGTAACCAATTTTTGCCTTCCGGTCTCCTTTCTCTCTTTTCTCCCTCATCATTTCCCTTAATTTTTGTTGAATCTCCCGCTCTCTTCTTGTTAAATCGTCTTCTATTATGATACCCTTCTTCAACTCTTTCTTCTTATTCATGATCTCTCTTTTCTGCTCCCAACTTTCTATCTTTGCCAACACTAACTCTCTTCCTTTCATTTTTGTCCCTGTTTTTCCTTGTCTCCCTTATCGTTGCCCTCACTTTTGGTTCTTCCTCTGGGAATTCTGTCAGCTTCCTGGTTTATTCTTTTCCCATTTGGTTTGATACCTTTTGTCACCAATACTGTTTTCTTCTATTCTTTCTCTCCTTTCTCTCATTCATCACTCCATCGTTCTTTATTCTCCCTCCAGTGGATCCTTCACGTTCCTCCTCTCTTCTCTTTCTCTCTTTCTCTCTTCCTCTCTTTCTCTTCTCTTTTCTATTATTTGCTCTTTCATTCTTTTCCATCTCCTCTCTCATTTCTTTTCTCATTTCTTCTATCTCCCTTATAATTCTCAGTCTTTTTGATACGTATCCCCTCTCCCAGTGACCATATTTCTCCATTGTCCTTTCCTCTCCCTTGCTCTTGCTCCTGCTCTCCCGCCCTCTTTTCCTACCTATCAGACCCCTTCTGCTCTTTTTCAGTCTAATTTTTTCCTAGCTTGCACCCGCATTTACTCTCTGCTCCTGTCCCGACCCGGGCTTATGGTTTGTTATTAAAGAAATGGGTGCCTAAATTTGGGTGCTTTTTCATTTCTTGGGTCGAAACGACCCATGAGTCGGGACTAAGGGTTAATAAACATTTATATAAAAAAAATAATATAACAGGACAAGATAGATTATAAAGACTTAAGCATTTCAATCAATTTTTCTTTCATGCGTTTTACACTTTTTTATATTTTTACTTTAATTTGGTTATCAATTTTTCTTTGAAAATTATATTTTTTGTAGATTTCTTTGAAAATTATATTTTCCTCGTAAATCGAAAGATGGGTGAACTAAATATCAATCCATATATGCGTAATGATAATTAAAGTTAATAATTAAGTAGCTAGACCTTGATATTTTGCGTGAATGTGAGATTTAATTTTTTCAAATTTTTTTGAATGGAATCTGGATGCGACTATGATCCTTTTTGACATTAAACATTTGAATATACCGATGATTTGAGGTTTTTAACAAATTTTATTTTAAACTTAATTTAAAATTCAAAAATAGTGTTTAAGTTTAACAAATTTTATTTTTAAGTTGATGATTTAAGAAATTTAAAAAGTGTCCAGGTTAGTTTGTTAAACGATTTTTCTCATTATCTCTTTTACAAAGCTCTTCTTATGTTCGAAGATATTTATATAGAGAAAAATAGGCGCATCGCTGTTGTTGTTTCGTGATTGGAGATTACTGTTTTTTCCATGATAAAGTAATCAGAAAGTAAAATTAAATCCATTTGTTTATTTTAACATGCCATCTTGGCAAAATCTGTTAATTTTCAATATTTTTACAAATCATTTTTGATACTTGATTAATTGGTGAATAAGTTCAGCGTTTCAATTTTGAAACATTCTAAAGGGATTTCATCTGTTTAAAGAAACATGCATTATTAAAATTTCATATATAATTACGTATACACATTTTACGCGTGTGTATACACACTGCATAAAATCATATATTTATTTTTCAGAAGGAAATTATAAAAATTTTGATGAACAATATGCTTGCGAACAACTGCTGCATTTAAATTATCTCATACAGACGTAAAAATACGTTTAATGTATAACGTTAACCTTTCTTCTCTTTAATTTCTTTTTATTTTAGAGTTGATTGAAACATAAAATATATTTTTATAAAGAACATTACTAAAATAAATATTATAATATTTTATAAATAAAATGTTATGCATTATATAAATTTATAATAAAATTTTTACATTACCAAAAAATATGATTTTTATTATGACGATTTCTTTCCTTTTTCTTTCCTTTTTAACCATCTCTTTCTCTTTCTCTTTCTCTTTCTACACAACAAAATAACTCAATTTGTTTTTGCTACAAAAATAATAAAAAGTTAAAATTAAAGCATAAAAATGGAATATTTCATAGAGATCATTACATAAATCCTTAAAACCAATTCTGTATATCTTTTTTTTTAATAAATATATTGCTTATGTTTTTAAAAATAAAATCAACAAAATAATGAACAAACAATTAGTAGTAATATTGTTTTTTTTATTTTTGTTTAATTTTTATTAATAAAGGTAATTAAACAAGGATAAAAATAGATAACAAACAAACAAAAGATTATTATTATATTATGTAACTTATGTATGTATATGTATATAAAGTTGTTAAGACAACTTTGGTTATCAGGAGACATAGTAGCGTCTCCATTATATTCAAAAATAGAAACTACAAAGTAGACGCTACAAGTCTCTTATCCCGCTTTATAAAGTCGACTTTTTGGGATTGTAGAACAATAAAAATATAAAATTTTTGAAATGCCTGTAGCATATTCCGAAGATTGGTATCGAGTAAGTTAAACCAAAAAAATCAGTCAAGCCGTTCTGGACATATAAACGGTCAAAAAAGTGATGTTTTTCACGAAAATGAAGTAACGTCTTCTTCTTCTCTGTCCGCAATCATATGTACTTCTCTTCTCTTACCTTTCCTCACACCTCCCCCAACTTCTCCCCACCTCCCCTCCCCTCCTTTCCCCTCCCTCCCCTCCCCCTCTCCCCTCCCTTTTTAATTTTTCGTCTTTTTCGTTCTATTTCGCATTTTTCATCATCTTTTCACCCCCTCTCACTCTCTCACACCCTTTCTGGTGTATTTACCATTTACTAAAATTTTCAAAACCACCCTTAGACGTGAAATTTAATTTAATCTAGCTTGTGCTAGACGTCCAATTAGAAAAATTATTTTTTGGATTTATTGCGTTGCCCAAACAAAAATACGATAGTTGCAATAGCGCTGAAATCAGGCTTGCTTTAGGCGCCCAATTAAAAGAAATTTGGAGTGCTCTGCTTATAAAAAGATATCCCAGAGACGATTAATTTTGTGTATTAGTTATATATTTTAAAAATATTTTATACCAGATGTAGTTTTACACCAGACGTAATGATCGTGTTAAAATCGGAGAGACGAATAAAATATATGGTTGCGTGCTCACAAGAATAGCTGATGGAGGAGCTCATTCTTTATTTTCAATATTATTGTATTTTTGACATACAAACGGTTAAACATCTCGGAGAAATAAAGACAGTTAGCGAGAGTGACTGTGTCAGTGTCAAAATTAAAACGGAATAAAATCTATTTGAAATTAGGTCATCACTTCAACGATAAAAATAATATAAGTATAAGTATATAACTACGTACAACTATATAATGTAAAAATAATTATTTGAATATATTGATGAAAGAATATTAGCATTTTAATAAATTATGTTATTTATTGAAATTTTATAACTTAATCGATATATTGTGTTACATACGTTACATGTAATTTCAGTTTTACTAATTCAAACTATTAATGATACATTAGTGGTTCTAGTAATCATTTCGTGCATCGACTTTACTAAAATTGACTCTATTGATAAACTACGTAAATTACACGCGGAATAATAATAGGGAAATACTGTAACTAAAATATAGAAATGTAACAGAAGCGTATATAAAAGAAGTATATGGAGATTTTCACACAAGTGTCTTACAAGAACCCGTAAATTAACCCCATAAAAATGTTAATTAAAGAAATGTTAACGACATAGGTCCCATACTTTTGCGATGTACCGTTTTTGAGATATTGAATTTTCACTAAGCGGTGTTTTTTGAAAATTTTTAATAGTGGTAAATTAACCCCATAAGAAACCGATAATTAACGACACAGATACAGATATTTAGTAACAAAAATTTATTCTATTATTGAAATCATGTAAACGATTAATCCGCACATTGTAATTGAAACAAATGCACTTTGCAGTAAGAGCTTTATTGTGTTAGTTTTCTTCATTTTAAAAGTGTTATAATAAAATCATTTAATTATTAATGACAGTATTCTTCAAATCAAGAAAACTAATACAATTCTGCCTACAAAGTGTGTTTGTTTTAATAATAGTATGCAGATTATTTAACAGTTCAGTTATTTGTATCTTTTACATGATTTTAATATTAGATTAATATTTTTGCTTAGATATTTAATGGACGAAATTGCATATGCATTTCAAGAAAACAAAATATATTACAGGGTCAAAAATATTTTCAAATATCATTTTCAATCACATTATTCATTGCAATAACAAAATAAACTTTTGATGGTAACGATAACTTTGATCAACAACACTTTTAATACCATTATATAGAAAGCTTAATCCAAAAAAAACAACGTTTTTTTTTTTAAATAACGCAATAGTATCAGAAAAATTTTTATCTAATGACATATTTTGTTTTTGAAATACATATATACAATTTTGTCAATAAGGTGTTGAGTAACAATAACTTGAATAACAATATATATATATTATAATTATATTTTTATTTATTTATTTATTTTTATTATTATTATTATTATTATTATTATTTTTATTAATTTTTATTTGTTATTTCTGCCTCTCTTCTTGCACCTCTTGGTCTGCGGTCTCCTCGGCCCACTAATAATAATATTGGGCCGCCGGACAGCCACATCAGGAACCACATAAACCTATCATTTGCCGCGGGATTTAGCGCGTCTTCCTCTGTAAACTGTAATTAAAAACAAATTATTAATAACTAGATATGGATACTAGATAGAGACGTATGAAAGTGCATTTTGTATGATATATTATTTAGGTACATTTAGGTATATCTAGGTATATCAATTCCGCTGATTAGATATTTAATAGCAAAAATATTAATATGATGTTAAGTGTAATTGACATTATTATACTTTGAACTATTAAGATAATCCGCATTCTCATTATTGAAACCAATACATTTTTCTAGCCAAAGGGTCGATTGTGTTAGTTTTTCTTGATTTGAAGTATTATTAAATCATTTAATTTTTATTTTTCACTCAAAGTAAATTTATCAGTTTTTAATCACAATATTGCAATAACAAAAATAAACTTTTTGATAAATAACGATATTTTTCAATAATGCTCTTAATACCGTTATGAAACTTAATTCCAAAAATAACGTTTTGATTGAATATTTCTTTGATCCAATGTTATATACTGTTTTTATTTCCTGAAAAATATATGTATATTCAATTTTTGATCAAACTTATTTTGAACGAAAAATTATTAAATAATTTAAATATAGCAGTTTTTAAATCAAAGAAAACTAACATAATCTACCTCTGTTTATAAAGTTAGGTTTCAATCAAATGTGTCAGTAATTAACTGTTTTAATTCTTTATATCATTTACACGATTTCTTAAACTATTTAAAATTGGTATATACATAATTCGGAAAAAAAAATGTTATTAACAAAAATTAATTAAAATATGTACCTCTACGTTTCAGGTTGGTGATGGGGCCGGTGGCGATGGGGCCCGGCGGCGACGAGACCGGCAGGCGGCGACAGGGCCACCGGCAGGCGGGCGGCGACAGGGCGGGGCGGCGACGGGGCGGGCGGCGGCAGGGCCGGTGGCGGCAGGATCGGCGGCGGAAGGCGGCAGGACCGACGCAGGGCGACGGGCGGCGACAGGGCCGGTGGCGACGGAGAATCGGCGGCGACAGGGCCGACGGCAACGGGTTAACAGCAGCAGGACCGGTGGCGACGGGGTCGGCGTCACTCATTACTATCTAAAATTAAATATAAATAAAAGAATATTACAGATATATTATATTATAGAATATAATAACATAATAATGTTATATAATAAGGAACAACTTGATACCCCATCTTTTGTCTGTCATTTCGAATTTGGGTTCCGTTATTTTAAAAATTTTATATAAGTAAAGAATATTAATATTTTGCGGTATGTATCGATTTGCTTTCGTAATTGCTGTTGCGTTTAATCTTATATTTGTCGTATATTGCGAATGCAATTTTTGTGTGTGTACTGAACGCGGTAGAAAAGTCGGAAGATATTAACAACCCGCGTCGATTCATTAATCACATTAAATTTATTAACAAATAAATTTATTAAGATAATTTATCATTAACGATAATTCATCGAAATTTCGTTCCCTGAAGTAGAATATTTATTACCAAAGTGTGCGAGCACATCGTGATTATCTTTTTCGTGAGCGAGAATTGTCGATTCCTGTGTATTATAAAAACGTCGTCACCAAATTCCGCATACCGTAACGCCAGAATGCTCCAGAACCACGATCCGCGAAGTCATAATCATTACATACTAATCGTAAAATATTAATATTCTTGTCACACGCGGGTTCGATATATCTCAACTTTCGCTGTATGGCAATTATCCCACACACTCGAGACACACGTTTACAATTATTGAATCACTTCGCGGTACGCACTGAGAAAAACAGTTGTTTATTCTTAACTAAATATGTTCACAATTATTATTTAATTTTAAAAATTTAAATTTTGAAAATTAAATATGGCAATAAATCTAACATAATTAATTTAAATACTTAAATATATTTCAATCAAAAATATTAAGTATGAAAACTGACACCTTGTCTATTCTGATATCGTGACGACTAATCGTTTTAGTCAATGAATTTCGCGATCTAAGATCGATGATTGCGGCCTTGCCAGGATGCGCGACAGGGTGCATATTCGCGTGCCAAATCCCGTTATGATACGTCTTATCGCTGCCGCGCGACTTGTACAATGCTGCTGCGGGGAGGAAAGCACACCCCAGGCTTACGCCGCTGCCATATCGTCAATTGCCCTTCCGACCTCCTCCCAGTAGGGCCGTTGTCGACTGGTGGCGATGGTGAAATTCCTTCGCCTCGTGATTCCGCCGAGTCAGTTTCTGGATGCTGCAGAATACAACGTGCCGTTCTTCCTCGGGCGCCTTCTTCGCCCACCACTTCCGCGGTCCTGGCATTCCGGCTCGTGGCTTGCGCTCCCTCGATGTCGCGCGACACGTGTGTTGTTCCCCTGGCCGCGTGATCAAGAGGATCCTGTGTGTGAGTTTGCTACCGTTTCAAAAGTCACCGACAGCAATAATTTCCAGTGCGTCGAGAAAAACCGCCGCTTTAATCAGGTAATTGTTTTATATTATACGCACCAAAACATTTATTTATTATAAAATTAATTAATGCATATATGCTGTTAAAGGATTATTATTACCCATATATGCAAGATAATTAGCAATGATGTAATGATATTCGCACTCTTCAAATCTAGAAAATTAACACTATCGATATCTGTCAAGAAAGTGTGTTTGTTTCAATCACAGTATGCAGATTACTCAACAATTCAATTATTTGTATTAATTACACGATTTCAATATTAGATCAATTTTTGCTATTAAATACCTAATCGACGAAATTGCATATATATTTAAAGAAACACAATATATATTATTGGATTAAAAATGTTTTTAATATCTTTATGCTGTGTAAAACAAATATATCGTTTTTAATTAATTTATTATATATTATGTAATGGTAATAACCTCAAAAACATAGTAAATTTGAATTTTCTAAACATAAATAAAAAGCAAATAACAGATTTGTAGTATTTTAATCATTTTCTTCACAAGAAAAACAATCACTAAAAAGGTTTCGCAAACCCATGATTGTCTTATGGATCATGATGCTTTCTGCTACATATAAATTCGAAGTAAGTTATTTAAGAAAACCTGTTGATGTCGATATACGCTCAGCGTATGAAAAATCTTCAAGTTAAAGATGGATCAGCTTAGCAACTGGGTTCCACATATTATTTGTGATTGTTGTAAAAAGAATGCTCACTCGATGGAAAAAGATCAAAACAAAGATTGTATTAAGTACTCTAGTCCAGCCATTTGGCAAAGTCCTACTAATAATAAGGAAGAATGTTACTTTTGTTTTAAATCAAATAAAAAAGGTTTCAGTAAGAAAAACAAGCAGAAAATTGTATATAAAAGCACTACATGTGTGATTGCTCCAGTTTTAATTGAAAACAATACGTTGAAAACTAAATGTAACCGCGTATGTAAGAGACACTCAGCCGATGGACATTGATGAACAGTTCTCTGAAACAAATGAATCTGAGAGCGATGACAACAATGACAGTGATACGGAGTATGCAGCTCATGACAAAAACCACCAGTCCCGTCATTGATTTCACAGTTGGAATTGAATGATCTTATTCGAGAACTAGGTTTACCAAAAGATGGTTCCGAGCACTTAGCTTCATTTCTCAAAGCGAAAATGTTTTAGAACCAAAAACTAAGATTTCTGTGTACCGTAACCGTGAAAAAGAGTTTCTAAAATTCTTCAGTAAAGATGAAAAGTTATCACTCGTATTTTGCACTGATGTTGAAGGTCTTATCAATGCATTGAAGGCGAATTGTTATAAAGCCACTGATTGGCGACTTTTCATAGATTCGTCTAAACAAAGTATCAAAGCAGTTTTACTCCACAATACAAATGTTTATGCTCCAGTTCCGATCGCACACTCAACTATCATGCAAGAGAAGTACGATAACATGCAAATTCTATTGAAAAATAGACTATAATAAGCACTTATGGCAGATTTGCGGAGATTTGAAAATCATATCAATGTTACTCGGACAACAATCAGGAGTTTACTAAATATCCTTGCTATTTATGTTTGTGGGATAGTAGAGATAGAGCAAAAGCATTACGAACAAAGAAATTGGCCTGTAAGAGCATCGTTGACCACTGGTTCATATAACATCATTCACAAGTCGTTAGTAGATCCATCAAAAATTCTCATCCCTCCCTTCACATAAAGCTTGGTCTGATGAAGCAGTTCGTTAAAGCTTTAGATAGAACAGGTAAATGTTTTTATATATCTCAATCGAAGTTTCCAAAACTTTCTGAGGCAAAAGTGAAGGAAGGAGTATTTGATGGACCACAAATTCGCAAGCTGTTCAAAGATGAAAATTTTACTAGTATAATGAACGGACTTGAGAAAAAGCGAAAGCTTAGTTTCAAAGACGTGGCACACAATTTTTTGGAAATACAAAAGTCCACAGTATGAAAAAATTGTTAATAATATGGTAAAAAAAGAAAAAAAACTAGGTTGTTTGATGAATTTGAAATTACATTTTTTTGCACTCACATCTTGACGAATTCCCCAACAACCTAGGAGATTTTAGCGAAGAACAAGGGGAACGTTTTCATCAAGACATAAAAGTTATGGAAACTCGCTATCAGGGGAAAATGGGACGAACATATGATGGCAGATTTCTGCTGGAATATGAAAAGAGACTTACCGAAGGAAGGTAGAAAACGTAAAACATTGCATCGATCTTTTGAGGAGAAAAGAACTCGATATAGTTCGAAAAAGAAAATGATTAAAATACTACAAATCTGTTATTTGCTTTTTATTTATGTTTAGAAAATTCAAATTTACTATGTTTTTGAGTTATGTCAAAACCCCTGACGTGCAGGAGTAAAACTGACCTCGGATTCAGTTTAAGCGACCCGAAAAACTATATAGTAATCATAATCTCACCATCTGCGTCGAAATTTTTTGTGGCTGTGTAATTGTGCATATATGCTGTAAATCATTATTACGTATAAATAAATATACTTGGGATGATACCAACAACCTTATGAATAACAGTTTATTGAAAATAGCAAAAATTAAATGTAGGATGTATGGAATGTCTGGTTTTAATAATGTGATGCCAAAAATAATCAAAGTTATTGATCTATATAAAATGTTGCAGAAATTACTTTATAAAGTGTGGCATAGACGGTGGTTATACACTTGAGAGAGGCTTTTCTCTCTGCTGGAAAGCATTTCTAGTTTACTCCAATTAGGTAATTACTTTCTATGCTTTTATCAAATCAAATAATTGTACATAGAAATCATTCATAACTTATGTATGTATATATTGTATATATAACAAATACAATATGTTGTTCCTGGATTAAGTTTCCTATATGCAATTTCGTCATCATATTTATTATTGACATATTTCGTAATGACATATTTTGTAATATTTGTGTATTTAGTAATAAAAGACGTTAATCTAATATTGAAATTGTAAATAATGCAAATATATAACTGAACTATTGGTTAATTGGCACATTATGATTGAAGTAAAACACACTTTATAAACAAAGTTTGATTAGTTTTCTTAATTTGAAAAATAGTATATTTAAATCATTTAATTATTTTTCGTTCAAGTGAGTTTGATATAATTTGCATATATGTACATATGTCCAATGACATATCTTATTGTCATAGTTGTCATGTATACAGTGTGTCCCAAGTTCGACAACTCTTAAATATTTAAAAATACATACATTTTTGCAAAATGTTTCAGACAAAGTTGGGAATTGTAAAGAGTGTACATTTAGTGATCTTCATAATTTGACCTTGGGTTTGCATCTTAAGTAGATCAAAATCAAGTCGATTTTTAAATGGAACACCTTATTTTTCAAAAATTTATGGCATTTAATTGTTGAAACTTTTAAAAAGCTTGCTAAAATTTATTTTATATCTCTTATATTTAGAGATTTGCTAAGCTTTTTGGACACACTGTATATTGAGAAAAACAGTTGAATGAAAAATATACATTGATTCAACGAAATATTTTTATTACGGGTTTATTGCAAACACAGTTATTAGCATTTAAATACATTTAATCATATTAAATATCAATGTGAAAATTTCTATTGTATGTATTTTAAATAAAAAGTATTTTATTTTATATACATAAACTATTGTAAATATTATTAGTGATGTAAAGAAAACATAAGTTGTTTCAAGAAAAATATGTAATTTGCATCTAGATATTTTTAAACATTGATTCTTCATCATTTGTGCATAAAACTATTGACGTAATATTATCAATAAATGAAACAATTGAAAAGAAAATTTGAATTGGTTTTCTTTATAATTATTTACATCAATGTTGCGAGGAATAGATAATGTTTAAAAATTTAGAGATGTATCCATTTGAAAATTTAGATTGACCTTTTAAATTTTTGACCCTAATATTTTTACATGGATTTCTTGCTATGGCTTTTTAGCGATAAGGATCTATTTATATATAGAATTTATAAATGTAACAAGGCAAGTATTCTTAGGACATATTGCATGTACTGATTATTTTAGCGTTACAAAAATTTTATATAAATTTTCTGCAACATAGTTTCAATATTAATTAACTTTGTTTGTTTATTAACTATTGCTAACTGTTTTATTTTACAGATTAAAAGGAAGGATAATCAGCAGCAGGCGCTGTATAAGCGCCATATGAAACGCTGAACAAAATATCAGGCTGCTGAGATAGCGCTGGATTCTGGCTGCCCTAGGCGCCTAATTAGAAAAATTTGGTTTGTAATACTTTGCATTACTACAAGGTTTATACTGTATATTTATAAATAAAACTATTTCAAGCATCAATTGAAATGGATCAATGTCTGGTTTATTACGGCAATACGGAAGAGACATTTTGGCTTCCAAGGATGGTTGTGGAAACAATAATGGATTTCCATGCACGCTACTGAAAGAGGAGATTCGTTATGCACCTCAACCTGTATGGCTGACAACATTTCCCGAGCGTTATTTCCACTCAGATAATTCAAGAAGAAGCATTTTGCGATACTACGATTTCCGGTGGTGGCTTGGACATTGGATTACTTGCCATTTTGACGCAAAGTCTGTTATTATATATGGATTCTCAAGGCAGTCAATAATGCAAATATACAACTTATTTGAATAAAAATTCAATTTTTGTGGAGATACTTTCCTTTTATGACTTTCAAGAACAATTCGATAGTTTTTCTAAGTTCCGGTCGCAAGGCGACAGTTATGATATTATTAACGGTCTCTACTATGGCAGTGCGATTGCTACATCCTTATTAAAACATAAATCCTTGCATCGTGATGTATGATCTGATCTTTGCTAAGACCTCATTGTACCGCACCAATGTTTGCAAGACAAACAATAACTCATTTTCCATACCTCTCTAATACAACTGCTCATGCTTGCTATTGCCTTTGGAGACATTGAAAAAGACGAGAGGCGGATGCACTAAGAAAAAGACATGTACGTAGCAAAGAAACTGAAGAACAGCGTTCAGAAACATCCGGAAAGATTCTATTTCTCCTGAAAAATATGTTATAGTCGTGAAACAAAAATGTCAGAAGATGCGTGATCTATTGCAAAAATCACAAGGTAAAAAGAGGCATCAAATTGATGAAATATCAAAAAGATTTAGAAAATAACGGTAAAAGAAAAATTATTTGAAAAATGCCGGTGAAAGCGACCTTGTGAAAATTCCAGACAAAAACATCCCGACTCAAAAATTGTATAACAAAGTGCAACGCAAAACGTGACAGAAATCCATCATACAAAAATCAAGAGATATTCAAGAGAAGTTAAAGAAAAATTCAATACTATTCGATCTTGGCAAAGAAGTGTTTTAACTTTCCAAAGTGCTCAGGGTATATATTCGGCAGATGTAAAAATTAATAGAAACCGACCATGTGTGCTCGATTGGAGCTGAACAGATATTCAAATTAGTGTATGATAGCAAAAATCGTACGTGGGTGCAACCAAGAAAAGTGTTTTTAATATTTGAAAATCATTAAACTGCGTTATTGCGATTCAGTGGAACAAGATTTTTGAAATGTCGAAAAGCGATCAGATTAGGGAGCTCTTTGCGGCTCGTAAACATACTTCGTCTGAAGCGTGTATTTTTATGAAACTGCTTACGAGCAAGAGAAAAGAAGTTTGAGCAACCACTTATAACGGCACAATCCTCTCCTCACGCAGTGATTAATGTTTACCATTAATAGATAACAATAATAAAAATTAAATATGGTACTGTGATAAAAATAAATGCCACGCATAGTGATGTTTCTGTGAAAAGTTTGTACAATTTTGGAACAGTTTGAAAGAAGTACTTTGAAAGATACTGTAGCCAGACTGATAAATTTATGGCACAGCTCGTTGTTCCCGTTTCACATACAGTAGCAAGATGGGACATCCTCGGAATGCCATGCCAATTTAAATCTTGCAAGTCATGTTGCGATGAAATGAAACACTTTATCACCTCATTTTCCTCTCGTGAGGAATATTCAGAAGAAATGTCTACAAATTGATGAACAATTATAAAAAGTTTCGTCAATTTGTTTTCAGCTTTAAAAATTTCTCAATATGAATAAATTACTTGAGAATTTTCAATGATATAAAAATATAGATTTTATCAAAAATTTAGCAATCTCAAGTTTGATCAAAGGAAAAATTTTCTTGCCGCAAAAATTACAGAAGGCAATTTAAAGTTATATACAGAAAAAGCGACTGTTGGATACACCACGTTTACCTTGTATCTCTTGCGAAAGAAAAACTGTGTATAGTGACGAGCGTTTCTGAACTCAAAAACTTAGAAAACAGAGTAGAGGAACCATTTTGGAAATCTGATGACTTGTTGTAACAGACACAATGTAGTAATACAGGATTTTATTTAAAAGTTTTGTTTGGAGAAATTTCGGAAAGATTTTGTGGCCTTCTACTTGCGTTTTGATAATCTTGCCGTAAAACCATTACAAGATGCTGTCAGTTTCAATGATTACGAAAAATGTTAATCTTGAAGAGAATGAGTAGTTTCAAATGGGTACAAACTGGTAAAACGCTGTTTCAAACAAACATATACACACAGAAAAATGATCTGTAGTACATTGTGGGGTATTTCATTTGCCTCTGCCTTTACAAGAAACATTAGATAAAGGTATGTCCTCCAGAAGAACCTAAATTTGAATGCAGAGTTGCATCCTCGTTCGAGGTATACCCAAAAAGTGTTTGGAAAATTTAGTGGATATTAATATAAGTGTATAAGGCTTTACAATGGTTGAAAGATAATCCCTCACTATTCGGAAATTCGTCTTCCAGCGTCGTCTGATTTATTAGAAAAGTTGCAAGAAACTGGGAATATCAAGTCATCAATGATGAAAGCTGATGACATTAATAATGAAATAGATGGTGATTGAGACACTGTACAATTACAATAAAGATGATAATAATAGTAAACAGTGTGTGTTTCGAAAGCATGAGGCTTTCTTGTACCAAATGCAAAAGATTCGGATATTAATGATCATTGCCTGCAATATCAATACGTGAAAAGGATGAATTAACGAATCTGCATTCAAATATCAAAATAAGCGAAAATCAAAGAAAATGCTGATGGATGTCATTATAAATATTTGGACGTGTATGTTTTTGATTTATATCCCAAAGGTGTCAATGGACAACGAAATAGAAATGTTGCATTGCCAGTTATTTATTCATCAGAACACGCGATTGAAGTATTGAAACACAGTAGATTCAGATTCAGATCTGCAGTAATTATCTATTCCTTCCTTCTCCAATACTACTTCTACCGACAATTGAAAAACCTTGTCTATCTAACTACGATGATGAATTTGCTAACCCAGAGGAAAATACACTGCTGGTAGATACAGAAAGGAATTAAAGATGAACAAATTGGAATCAATTTAGCAAGTATTTTCACCAAAATTGAAATGCGGATCGTTTGGCGACAATAAATCAATAATAATAAGCCGCGACTCTGCATTACAGTAGCAGCCACGTGGTTTTGACTTTGGAGTCCTAGTGAATGGAAATGGTCCGATTTGGTGGAATATTTACGGGGCATGAATCCCGATAAAAGTTGTGCATCGTGAACTAATCGCGATCCTGTAAGCGTCTAAATTTGTGTGCATAAATTCAAAACCGCGTTGATTTTGTTTTGTTCAGTAACCTTAATAGGAGAGGTTAATCACTACTACAGCGACTAGAATATCAAATAAGTATCAAGCACGCCATTGCATGATTTGGATAAAAGATGCTCTAATACTGGAAAGGATGAAGAAGTAGTTACATTCATTCAATACGTTACGTGTGAAATTCCAGATGAAAACGTTTCGCCAACGTTGTACAGAGAAACGGTTCACCAGTAGTCAATCATAACATAATTCGTATTACGTATTCATAACAAATATTTACAAAAGTGTCGGTTCGATTTTTCTCGACCGGTTACTAAAGAATTTCGTTTTAGAGACGTCGTCACTTCGATGAGTGGGTGAAAAATTTACGCAGTAGAGCAGTTGTACGATCTTCCTCGCAAAGTCGGAAAAGATTTATCATCGTTTATAATCCAGCTATCAA